>MDKH01134797.1:0-84640 GCA_005239495.1 Nicotiana undulata
AAGAATTATCCGACGCATGATTTGGAGCTCGCGGCAGTGGTGTTTGCATTAAAAGTTTGGCGGTATTATCTTTATGGGGTCCACGTGGACGTGTTCTCAGACCACAAGAGTCTTTTGTATTTATTCAAGCAGAAGGAGCTGAATCTCAGGCAGCGGAGGTGGTTAGAATTGCTTAAGGATTATGATATGAACATCTTGTACCATCTAGGGAAGGCGAATGTGGTGGCCGACGCTCTCAGTCGGAAGTCTATGGGTAGTTTGGCTCCTTTGGAAGCGAATAAGAGGCCCTTGGCTCGGGAGGTTTATCAATTGGCCAGTTTGGGGGTTTGTCTCTCGACCTCAGACGAAGGGGAGGTTATGGTTCATAATGGAGCAGAATCGTCACTTGTAGCGGAAGTCAAAGAAAAGCCGTTTATTGATCCAGCATTGGCACAGTTGAAGGAGGCAGTTCTGAATAACAAGATTTCGGCATTTTCACTCGGCAGCGATGATGGGGTATTGCGATGTCAAGGTAGGCTATATGTTCCAGATGTGGATAATCTTTAGTAGAGAGTAATGGCGGAGGCTCATAATTCCAGGTATTCTGTGCACCCAGGCTCTACGAAAATGTATCATGATCTCTGGGAAATTTATTGGTGGAGCGGTATGAAGAGGGGTGTGGCAGACTTCGTGTCTAGATGTCCGAATTGTCAGCAGGTGAAGGCCGAGCATCAGCGGCCTGGTGGATTAACTCAGCTTATGGAAATACCGACGTGGAAATGGGAGATGATCAACATGGATTTCGTGGTAGGGTTACCTCGCACTCAACGCAAGTTCGATTCAATTCGGGTGATAGTGGATCGACTCACCAAATCAGCTCACTTTTTTCCAGTCAAGTCCACCGATACTGTAGAACAGTACGCTTAGTTGTATATCAAGGAAATAGTCAGACTGCATGGCACTCCAGTTTCTATTATCTCAGATCGAGGAGCCTAGTTCACAGCTAATTTTTGGAGGAAATTTCAGTAAGGTTTGGGTAATCAGGTGAATCTCAGCACGCCTTTCCATCCACAGACTGAAGGTCAAGCGAAGCGGACTATTCAGACGCTTGAAGATATGTTACGGGCTTGTGTTTTAGATTTCAAAGGTGGTTGGGATGACCATTTGCCGCTTATCGAATTTGCTTACAAGAACATCTTTCATGCTAGTATCCAGATGTCCCCATTTGGGCATTGTACGGAAGAAGGTGTAGATCTCCGGTTGGATGGTTCGAAGCTGGTGAGGCAGAATTGTTAGGGCCAGATCTTGTGCACCAAGCTATGGAAAACGTTAGAGTCATTCAGGATAGGATGAAAACTGTTCAGAGTCGTTAGAAATCCTATGCGGACGTTCGTCGAAGAGAATTGGAGTTCCAGGTAGATGATTGGGTGTTCTTTAAGGTGTCTCCCATGAAGGGAGTGATGCGGTTTGGGAAGAAAGGGAAGTTGAGCCCTAGGTACGTCGGGCCATATCGGATCACTCAAAGGATAGGATGGGTGGCTTATAGGTTGGAATTGCCCCTTGAAATGTCATTAGTGCACCCGGTGTTCCATGTGTCTATGTTGAAGAAAGTGGCTGGAGATCCATCCGCCATCGTTCCAGTTGGGACTATTGAGGTTAATGAAGAGTTATCATACCAAGAGGCTCCGGTTGCTATTCTTGATAGGCAAGTCCGTAAATTGAGAAACAAATAGATTGCTTCTGTTAAAGTGTTGTGACGAAGTCAACAAGTCGAAGAAGCCACGTGGGAAGCAGAGAAAGAAATGAGAGAAAAATATCCCCATCTGTTTGAACAAGTGTAGCAGTGATCGTGCGAACTATTATCCCAAGGCAATTTGAAGTTGTATTCAGATTCGTGTAAAGGCACCCCATTTTCCCCTAATTGCCTTATTGTTGTGACTTTCCAATGCGTGCTAAAATTGTATATGATATTATTAATTGGGTAGTGTGCAACCCTTGAAGTAAATGAAAGTTTTGTGAAACTTATGTGATAGACAAAATGATTAATAGTAGTGTAGATTGGTAATGATTAATTGAAATATATATACGGTGTATTGAGGTGATTGAATCGTATGGGACTCACTGAAATGACCAAATTATGTGCAAGTATGTGCCACTAATTGAATCATATGCTAATTTGTGATGTAAAGAGAATGAACTATGTGTAGTTGTCAAAGTGATTGGATATGTGCAAATGTTGAGGTAATGAATTGTATACCAATTGTAGGGATAACAGAAACTGTGTAATGATGCTTAGAAATGTGTTTCGGGGGCTCTCTGACAAGTAGATAGGTCTAAATACAAAGGAAACTCTGGCGAAATTTTCTGAAAATATTGGAGTTAGTGTAAATCTGGAAGTTTGCATATCATGTTTTCAAAACCAAACGATTTCCAAAATCCTCATTCGAGGATGAATGATTTTTAAGGGGGGGAGAATGTAAGGACCCGTAAAATTATTTGTTTAGGATAATGCCCGAATAAGTCCCTGAGTTGTTATAACTGTAGAAATCCTTAAAAAAAGACCCATTTTGAATAAAAGCACCCCAGAAGTTGAAGATGTAATTTTCCAGAAGTTGGGCGTTATGCGACGCACTATGCAATCGCATAACGGGTATGCAGACCGCATAATGGTCGCATACCTGGGAGGGCCACTGCCCAAATTGAGGACAACTATGCGGTCCAGAATGCGATCGCATTCTGGTTATGTGGACCGCATAGTTGTCGCATTCTTGCCCATTGTTTTTTTTGGTGAGGGAGGTTATGTGACGCACTATGCGATTGCATAACGTGTATGCGGACCGCATAGTGGTCTCATACCTGCACAATGTGTTTTTAAAGTTGGCCTATCTTGAGAGCCATTCTGCGACCGGTCTGCGGACCACATGTCAGGAATGCGATCGCATTCTTGACCGCATTCCTGTGTTGGGCTCCTAATTTTTCTAATTTTAAAACCCGACCCCCAATTCATTAAAACACCCCACCCTTAATTTTAACAAGTCTTCTGAACAAAATAGAGAGAAGGAAAGGGGAGTTCTTGAGAGAGAAAGTGGTTCTTCCACCAAAGCGATTTTCAAAGTCCCTCAGGCCTAATATTTCGAGTAATCTCCTTCTTCCTCATTCTAGCAGGTATGGGTTCCCAACCCTTTTTCCATTTAATTTTCTGATTTTAAACCAAGGGAGGATTAGCATGGATCGATTCTTGAAAATATTAACTAAGACCTTGCATGCATGTTTAATAATGGTGTTAATCTAGTAAGAGGGAGTGGGTTGGGGTAAATTTCACAAATACGGGGTTGCTAATCTAATGGGGTCACATAGGGTTCGGAAAAATGCTTAATAGAGTCCTGATTGTATGCATGATTTCCAATTCTGAGTTGAATATGTTTAATTGTGAACTAGATTGACGGTACTAATCGGTTCAGTGATTTGTGAGTAAAAGTTAAAAAGGGATTTCGACTCCAGGTATGTATGGCTAACTTTAACCCTTGTAAAATCCCTCTTGTTGTGACGAGCATACATTATGTGTACCTTGTATGAAAATAAATTGATTGTCTTGGTGATTTCCACACTATTGTGTTATATGAGATTGTGAAAGGTGATTGATGTGCCCACTTTATTGTGTGCAAATCTTGTAAATGCTTGAGGGTGTTGACATGAAGGTATATGTTAGCGAATGAAAGAATGATAATGTGCCCAAATGTGGGAATGTATTACTGCTTAATGGGAATCATTGTACCTTGAGCCCAAGTAAATGAATTGTTAAATGTGAATTTGTGTCCTTGAAAGGAAGGCCCTTGTGATGAAATTGTTTGGTGTTGTTGTTATGAAATATGATTTGTCAAGTGGGATCGGGTTGCGCGCCACAACACGAAGTAATAAGGTGTGGGTTGTGGTGATAATGGTGGCCGAGGTAATAAGGGTGGCCGAGGTAATATGGAGAAGTGATCGTTATCACTATTGATATGAAATTGATGAAACTCGTGAATATGGTGGTGTTGGAAAGGGAAAAAGGAGAGATTGTAAAATTGTTGACTTTGATTGTCTCTTTCCGTGTGTTTTGACTATTGGTCCTATTACTGTCCTTTTTCTTATCTGTATATTGGTTGATTGTACTTGGGATAAAGTTTGTTCATACATACTAGTACTATTTCACAGTACTAACGTCCCTTTTGTCGGGGGCGCTACATCTTTTATATGGATGTAGGTGGTTCCATAGCAGGTAGCTCAGCCCGCCGTTAGTGGTACCTCCTCTTCATATCTGCAGCAATTGTGGTGAGCCCCTCTTCTCCTCGGGGTCGTGTGTGGATTATTCCATCCTCTTTTGCTTATGTTTTAAAGGTATATTCGGGGCCTTGTTACCGATAGGTTATGTAAAATCCCTAGTACTCGTAGAGGCTCCGTAGACATGATGTGGGTGTACTTATGTATTTTTGGGTAGTAACAGTACGTACTCGGAACCGTGGATCATGTTGGAAAGTTATGTATGTAATATGTATGTTTGAATATCAATCGTTGAAATGCTAAAAGAGGAAAAATGGAATTATGTTGTAAGATGTACCTTGAATCTAAATTCGGTTAACTTACATGAAATAATGTATGTTATGAACACGGGGTAATACGTTGGGTAGTAAAGGCAATCCAGGTCCGCTTGACTGGGTTCACCTGGTTAGGCGCCGGTCTCGTCCCTCGATTTTGGGGAGTGACAGTTCCACGTGTGATGCTGGACCTGTTTTGGTTCTATGGTTGGTCTGTTGCTTGTTGATTACCCTGCTCTTTTCAAGCTGCTTTACTAAGACAATTTTACAAAGCTGTTTCCATTAAATCTCTTTTCCAAAACTGTTTACTTACTCAAGGTTTTCGAACTATATCAAGCACTCTCACTCTACTCTTAGACCCCCCTAAGTTCTGCGCCTTTTGTGTGAGCATTGCCTTGGGACCCTTGAGCTCCCTATGAACTTTGACACACAAGAGCTGGCCTTTCCACATTGCACTTACTCTATCTTGGTTATGAAATCTGGGTGTGAGCACTGCCCGAGATCCCTTGAGGTCCTTAGGGAACTCTGACACACCCGGATTGTGAAAAGGCTGTGAAACAGTACTTGGCATTGAGGACATGGAAGATTTGGGCCTATTCTGTAGGCTCTCTATAGTTAGCTTCTTATTTTTCTTCTATTTCAATTATGTAATTCCTATTCAGAGGTCTATAATAATTATTGTAAAACAACTATGGGGACGGATAGTGATAAATGGGTGGGTGATGTGCATGCTGTAGTATAATCAAGGGTAGAGATCTTGTTTCTAGGTTTATGTTCTCTATGCGCAATAGTAGCCATGTTTAGGTACAACATGCTAAGCATGACATGCATTATATATCATGCTACTTAGGCTCATTCATACTGTTTTCTTTCAGCATGTCATTATTTATTGCATGCACTTAGAAATCATATATATAGGGTAAATAATACCCAACAAAACAATTTCTATCATATGACTCTGCCATATGAACCTGTCCTGAAACTTCATTTAGGAATCTTGTCCTGGAATGAATAATGTTAACAAAATCATGTCTCATCTTTGAAATCCAGTTTCTAGGTAAATAACATTAAAAACTATCATTTATGTCTATTCTGAAACTGTGCATAATGCTGTGATGTGCATTTAGAAATCCTGCCTTAGGATAAATGTGTTGTTCATGTGCTCACCATGCTACATACTTAAAAATCCTACTTCACTCCTGCCTATTTCGAAACTGTGCATAACTTGATGTACATTTAGAGATCGTGTTTTAGTAACTGCATATGCATCATTCTGCATTAGACATCATGTTATAGGATCATACTCATTTAACTACACTTAGTCTACATACAAACATATAAACAGTCCTCCTGCTCTAACAAACTGGTAATAAATCTCTGAATATTTGCAAGACCTAGAATTGCATGTTATTAGGTATGACGACCTAAAGTTGTTATCAACTCTGAATGATTTCTACACACCTAGGCAAGCCTTAGGTAATCAACCATAAAGAAATAAAACTAGAACTGTCTTCTATGATTAGTGTTCAACTGTTAACATGTTCAAAACCAGTAGGCAAGCCTGATTAGGACTTCCTCTATGAGTTATGCAATAAAATCTGTCTTTGAGTTATCACTTAGAAACCATGCTTAGGATCTGAACCTGAATTTGGACCTTAACTGTGCATGAGTCATGTTGTTTATGTGTACTATGTGTGGAGGTATACCTGGGCCTTCTGTTTGTCTTCCATGCTCCCCTTAATTGAAGTCCTATGTGTTTTATTATGTGTCGCCTTAGTATTTTCACCTTTTAAAACCTGAGGGTCTGCCTAGAACCTCTTTTATAGGATAGAAGTCCTAAATTCCTCCGGGACTGATAGAATGGGACGGGTAACAGCATGCAATAGAGGTCGAGAAAAACACTCTCTTTAGTTACCTTCACGGGGTGGGAAAGGGTAGATATGGATATGATGACCGGTGTGTTAATACCACGTGTATCCCCTCTTTGAGGAGTGTCATACCGGGTATTGCATTGATGTGATCCATATTATAAATAAACCTAGGATACCTCTTTACTTTCATGAACGTGATTAGATTGCAATCCCTTTCAAAATATAGCCTAACTGTTTTCAAATATTTGTACTTAGACTTAAATCCCCTATTTGAGCCCTACTTGTTTATTTGCTAAATTGTACAAATTCACAAAAAACTGTTTGGCCTGGAACCACACTTGTGGATCCTGAGGGGTGCCTAACACCTTCCCCTTGGGATAATTCCAAGCCCTTACCATATCTCTGGTTATCGAATCGTAATTATAAATGAAACCCCCTAGGTACCCTAACACACCTCAAAATCATTAGGTGGCGACTCTTCAAAGATGCAAAAACCCTTTTCCCAAAAGGAACGAGTTGTCATGACCCAATGTCAAAAACCCCTTTTTAACCGGCCCCGAAAGGAGTTGGGAGAAAAAAGGGGGCGCGACAGCATGGCGACTCTGCTGAGGATTCTTAGGCTTTTACCATTTCAAAATGCCTTGTGAATTTGTACCTTTACTTTGTTTGATATTTGCACCCTTTCCTTTTCCCCTTTTATGTGCAATTAATTGTTTATCTCTTTCAAGTATTTACTCTTTCCCAAAAACAAAACTGACTTGTTTCTTTATTTCCCTTTGTAACAGTTTTAAATTATAACTGTTGTATTTACCGCTTTCTTAACGTGAAAATACATGACAACATGCTTTTAATGCTTATTTATTATTGCATAAACATGCTCAACATCATATTCCACTCGTGCCAAATGAAATACTATAGCAACGCTTGATGAGTGGTTGCGCCTTTCCTATATCACTACCCCCTAAATTCGGAAAGGCTTATTTGCGGTAAAACTAGTCGATCAGCGGTGCAATCGACGGTTCCGTGCCTTTCCCCCTTGAGTTGTCCATTTAAGGGTACCAGTCTAAAACCCCATAGAAGCCTTACTCCGTTATACTGCTGCATGCATCATGGTCAAACCTAGCCAGGCTAACGTGTTGTACGCACAATAGCCTTTAAGATAGCCTTGTCCAAAAGTCCATTGGGTTTCCATAAACCCAAACGGACCTCATCACGTTCTGTGCATTTATTTGGAGAATTAAATGCTTCATGCTAACTGTTGATATTAAATAGTCGAGTCTGGTGGGGGTAAGGGCCTAACCTTGTTTGCCTTGCAGAAATATGAGGCACGAAGTCCCCAGATTCGGCATGGTCACCAACATCCACCCGAAATTGCTAAATTGGTGGGAGGACTTACATTCTAGTGACAAAACCCTCGTCATAAAATATCTAGGTAATTTACCATCTCTCCTGGAGGTCCGGCCTAACAACATGATAATAGAGGCTGCTACCTTGTTTTGGGATGGTGAAAGGCCGTGTTCCGCTTCGGGGACATCGAAATGACACCTTTGCTAGAGGAGATAGGAGGACTGGCCGGTCTAGTTTGGGAAACCCCGGGTTTGCTAATGCATGAGAACCGCACATGCAAGGGTTTCTTAAAAATGATGGGTCTGAAGAAGAATGCAGAATTGGTATGCCTAAAGGAATCATACATCCCTTTTGACTACCTATATGAGAGGTACGGTCACAACAAATCATACCGTACCTACCATGACGAGTTTTCCATCACATCCTTGGGATACATCCATCGCAGGGTATTTGTCTTCATGCTTTGCTTCCTGGGTCTAATCGTGTTTCCAATGAAGAAAGAAAGGATCCATACTAGGCTGGCTATGGTAACCAAAACCCTAATGGAGGGGATTGGGGGGCAGACATTCAGCATTGTGCCCATGATTATTGCAGACATATACCGAGCCTTAGAAAAGTGTCAATGAGGAGCGATCCATTTCGAAGGATGCAATCTACTACTTTAGCTTTGGCTCTTAAAACATATACAAAAGGGCCAATATCAACAAGAGTTTCAACGAAGGGAGTGGAATGACCACATCGCTTTCCACCATCCAAAGAGAATGACTTACATTCCCGACATGTTCGCTCAGCCTGAGAATGCCAAAGGATGGGTTGATCTCTTTGATAATCTGACTAAAGAACAAGTTCAATGGATGTTCGAGTGGTTTCCGAAAGAAGAGTTCATTGCCCGGTCCAGAGATGCACCATTCCTGATACTAATTGGCCTGAGAGGAACATACCCTTACGCCCCTCTCCGAGTTATGAGACAAGCAGGTAGGAAGCAAGTTATACCCAGGGTCGACAAGATGAGTCATCTTCGAGCAGACTTCCAAAATGATGATAGTCCTAACAAGTTCCAAGCCCATCACATGTGGCACTTTAAGATTGCGATGGAGAAAGGCACCATTGAGCCAGATCGATACAACGCTGGTTGCACCCCTTTCTATTCAGGTTGGTTGGAAGACAATTGGGATGGTCTGGGCAAGCCAGGATTCGTTCAAGGCCACAGGACTATAGATGAAAAGGCCGAGGCGCAAGTCAAATACAACCAGTTGCGCAAAAGGATCCATGAATGCGAAAGCGAGCACCGAGAAATACATGAGTCCAATCGAGGAATGGAAAGACATGGCCATCAGTACCAACAAGAGGCTAGGATACTTAGAACGAGGCATAGTTGAGCTAGAGGGAAAATTTCTCAAAAGAGTTGAAGACTGTCAAAAGGCTAAAGGGACCGAAGGTGGACATCTAGCCAAAGCATACCTGTTGCTGGGACTCCGCGAGCTGGGGAAGCTGTTCGAGGGAGCCAAAGATGCCGAGTTTGGGGAAGGTCTTTCTGGAACCAAGTAGATAAGAATGTCTTTCTTTTTCTTTATTGATGTAATAAGGCCAATGGCCATTAGTGACCTATATTTCTTGTTTATTTAGCGTCGTTTTGGGATTCGTCTATTTCTTATCAATAAAATGAGGCATTTAGCATTTTAAGTTCTCCAAATCAATTTGTCGCTAGTCCTACCTCAGGCACAAAGAGGTTCCCAAATTAGGACGCGCTTTACATTCCCGCACTATGTGTTTAAATATTGCAAGACCTTTCATAATCCTCACTGACTTGGCTACATTTTTTTTTGTTTTCTTTCTTTTATTATTCACCCCCCAAAGGTTAGTTCGTGCACTCTGGCATCATCATCCTATCTCACAAGATCCAGGGGCCCTCCACTCACTCCTCCTCATAGTCCTCCTAAAGGCAAGAACAAAGGCAAGAATAAAATGGAAGATTCAAGCAACATCAGGAAGGAGAACACGGTTGAATGGGTAGAGGCCACTGATGTCCAGGGTATTCGGGTTCCTAATGAGAATATGTCACAACTTGAGCAAAGGTTACTGAAATTCCTAGAAGAGCTTGATCAGGTTCGAAATCTGGCAAACCTATCATTTTCCCTCAACATCCATGACGTCACCCTCTCCAACATTCAAAATCCTACACCTCCACAAAATATCCCAAGACAACAAAATCATCCCGTACCTCACCATCACGCCACTCCACCAAAAAACCTAACTCTCCTAACGCAATGCAATACCTTCCATACCCCAAATAACACTCCACTACTTATCCCAGAACCTCAGAACTCCACAAATGACCATTTCCACACCCATGCATCAGGCCATCATAACAATCCTATCTACGTGGAGACCATGCCACACTCCACTCCGCCTATCCCATACACACCTGAGTCTAATGAAAAGGATCTGCTTATCAAGAACTTGGCTGAGGAACTTAAGAAACTAACCAACCGGGTTCAAGGCGTCGAGGAAATCAAGGGAGTCTAAGGGCTGAACTATGAGGACCTCTGCATACATCCTGATGTCGAACTGCCTGAGGGGTACAAACCTCCTAAGTTCGAAATGTTTGACGGTACAGGTGATCCCAAGGTCCATATGAGGACTTATTGTGACAAGATGGTTGGAGTAGGGAAGAACGAATGTATCCGCATGAAGCTGTTCATGAGGAGCTTGAAAGGATATGCATTGTCGTGGTACATCAGCCAAGATCCCAAGAAGTGGTCGAACTGGGTAAGCATGGCATCTGACTTCATGGACAGGTTCATATTTAATACAGAGAACGCACCAGACGTGTTCTACATCCAGAATTTGAAGAAGAAGCCCATGGAGACATTTCGCGAGTATGATACTCGCTGGAGGTCCGAAGCTGCTAAAGTCAGACCCGCCTTAGAGGAGGAGCAGATGAACAAGTTCTTTGTCCGGGCTCAGGACCCGCAATACTATGAACGGTTGATGATGATTGAGAACCACAAGTTCTCCAACATTATCAAATTGGGTGAAAGGATTGAAGAAGGTATTAAAAGTGGCATGGTCACAAATTTTGAAGCCTTGCAAGCTACGAATAAGGCTTTACAGTCTGGTGGTGTGTCCAAGAAAAGGGACGTGGGAGCCGTGATGGTTGCGCAGAGAACCAAATCCCCACTGAAATACCAAACTTACCCAACACCTCCACTCACATATCAACCAACCCCAAATTACCAAGCACCCTCACCCTCATACCAAGATCCACCACCAACTTATCAATCATCTCCATCACCCAGATACTCCCAACCCGCTCCTGTTTACCACACTTACAACTCTCATCCATCCCATTATCAATCACCTCCCGCACGCCAAAACTTCCCTAGACCTCGACCTAATTTCAATCGCAGACCTCCAAAACAGTATACCGCCATCGCTGAACCCATCAACCAGCTGTATGAGAAGCTCAAGGCTGTTGGTTATGTCACACCCATCCTTGCTGCAACCGCTGCAAATCTTTCTCAGTGGGTTAATCCAAACAAGTCATGTGCATACCACTCCGGCATGAAAGGGCACACCATTGATGAATGTCGCTCTTTGAAAGACAAGATACAGTCCTTGATTGATAACAAGATCATTGTGGCAAAGGAGCCCGCTCCGAATGTTCGCAACAATCCTCTGCCAGACCATAAGGGTGGAGGTATCCACATGATTGAAATAGAAGATGACTGGGATTCCGAGGGATCGATCGGGTTGATCGTAAAAGGCGATAACCCAAAGAAACTGGCAATTACTCTCAATTCAATCATAGTCCAGATTCAATCGTCTAAGGATGTTGAGGTAAACATGTCTATACCTTTTGAGTTTGAAGTAGTGCCACCCGCAAAGACACCAGCACCGATTGAGGTTGAATTTGTGTCTCCAGCAAATGCACCCGCACCATTTGAGGTTGCAGTCTTCCCACCCAAGGCCCATATTCCGTTCGAAGTGAGGATAGCCGCGCCGATCCCAGTGGCGATGTCAACCACGCCACCCTTCTATACAAATGCTGTACCTTGGGACTATACAGCCGAGGCGAGAAGGAAGGGCAAGGTCAAGACTGAAGAAGCTGTTGTAGCACAGGGTATGACAAGAACTGGTAGAGTCTATACCCCTGAACATCTGGCCGAATCAAGCAAGCAGGTTTCCAATTGGCCTCCCCTTATTGAGACAGGTCCGGACGACCTTTGGAGGAAAGTACAGGCCAAGAAGTACTCGATAATCGACCAGTTGAACAAGACGCCAACACAAATATCCATTCTCTCTTTGCTGCAGGATTCTGAGACGCACATGAGTGCTTTGTTGAAGGTGTTGAACGAAGCATATGTGCCGAACAATATCAACAACAACAACAACAACAACAACGACCCAGTATAATCCCACAAGTGGGGTCTGGGGAGGGTAGTGTGTACGCATACCTTACCCCTACCCTAGGGTAGAGAGGCTATTTCTAATAGACCCTCGACATCCTTCCCTCCAAGAACTCCCCACCTTGCTCTTGGGGTGCCGAACAATATCACTAGCGGGGAAATGGCCAATATGGTAGGCCAAGTGTTGGAAATCCATAAGATCACTTTTCATGAAGACGAGCTACCACCTGAAGGGCTGGGGCATAACAAAGCTGTCACGCCCCAAAACCGAGGGACGCGACCGGCGCCTAACCGGATGAACCTAGTCAAGCGGACCTGGATAACCTTTCCTACCCAACGCATTACCCCGTGTTCATAATATACATTGTCCATATGAATTAGCCAATTTAGATTCAAGTACGATTTACAACATAACTTCATTTTTCCTCTTTTAACTTTCAACAATTGATGATCCAAAACATACAAGTTACATACAACATTTCCGATGCGATCCCTAATTACGAATGAGCACAACTACTGCCCAAAATATACATATATACAACCCACACAGTGTCTATAGAACCTCTAAGAGTACTAGGAGTTTTACATAAACTTGACGGCAACAAGGCCCCGGCTATACCTTTTACAACATAAGCAAAAGAGAATGATGTAGTCCACACACGGCCCCGAGAGGAAATGGGGCTCTCCAGAACTGCTGAAAAGATGAAGAGGAGACACCACTAACGGCAGACTGAGCTACCTGCTATGGAACCACCTACAACTATATAAAAGATGTAGCGCCCATGGCAAAAGGGACGTTAATACCGTTGAATAGTACTAGTATGTATGAACAAACTTTACTCTAAGTAAAATCAAACAATACACAGATAGGAGACAGTTAAAGGAACCAACAAATAGTGCACAGAGATACAGAAACAAACACAATTGGGAGTTTCACATATTCTTATTTCAACACAATCATATTCCACCCTTATTCCTTCTCAACAATCCACCCTTATTACTTCCTGTTGCGGCGTGCAACCCGATCCCACCGGACAATCACATTTCAGCATTATTACATTTGTTGCGGCGCGCAACCCGATCCCACCGTACAATCACATTCCATCCTTATTACTTCTCACATATCACCCTTATTCCTCCTGTTGCGGCGCGCAACCCATTCCCACCGTATAATCACATTTCGTAGCAACAGTAACAACCCACAATTAAATCACAAGGCTTCATATCATCAAGAGTACAATTTCATAACAGCCAAACAATTATGTGTTCACAATAGTCTTTATCAACCATTAATTAAATCACAAAGATTTTCATCAACAAGAATATAAATTCATTACAACCAACAATCCGTATGAAATCAAGCCACAATAATCCTTGCCAAACAATGAGTAATATACGATATTGCCATAGTCATTTAGTTCAATTAAATCAATTCACAACTCCTTTTCATCACTTGCTACTCATCCCTTAGCACTTAGATACATTCACACATTTGGGTCCGTTACCATTCTTTCATACCTACATATTCGAACATTTAACGAACCTTGCACATGATAGAGTAATAAAAAAGAAATCACCTTTCACAATTTCAATTAGCATGGTAATCGTCTAAGAAAATCAGAGAATGAAATCTTACGCCTCAACACAGCCGGACAATCAATTTCATATATACTCAGCAAGAAACTCATACTGAATGCTCGGACACCAACAAGGTGACTCTACGAAGATTAAAGTTAGCCATACATACCTCGAGTCGAAATTCCCCTTTAACATCTATCACAATTCACCGAACCGTCTAACACCGTCAATCTAGTCCACAATGTGACATATTTCACTTTGAATTAGGAACCATGAACATAACTCAAACTCATTTAGGGATTTTATCAAACGCTATGTGACCCCTTAGATTACTAACCCCCCTTTTGTGAATAATTACCCAAACTCGTTTCCCTTTACTAGATTATGGAGTTTAACTCACATGCATGCAAGGTATCGGCTTTTATTTCGAAGAATCAACTTATGTGTTCTACCCCTTTTTAGCTAAAACCCGAGAATTAAAAGGAAATGGGATGGGGACTTACCTCTTAGAGTGAATAAGATGAAGATTACTCGATAATTTTCGGGCCTAAGTAGAGATGATGGACCAATTTGATGAAGAAGAAGACTTTCTCTCACTAAACCCACTCTCCCTTCTCTCTATTTTTGTTCAGATAGATGTTAAAAATGAAGGGAAGGGGTGTTTTATTAAACTGGAGGTCGGGTGTAAAATTAGAAATTAAAAGAGCCTCGAAGCAGGAAATGCGATCAGGAATGCGATCGCATTCCTGCTATGCGGTCCACATTCCTGTCGCATAGTTGGCCCTCAAATGGGCCAAAAGCGGAACCAGACTGCCCTGGTATGCGACCATTATGCGGTCCGCATACATGTTATGTGATCGCATAGTGCGTCGCATAACTCCTTCCGCAATAACAAAGGTGAAAGAATGCGACAACTATGCGGCCCGCATTCTCAAAATGTGATCGCATCTTGGGCCACATAACTGTCCTCAAATTGGACAGTAGGCTGTCCAGGTATGCGACCACTATGCGGTCCGCATACCTGATCTGCGATAGCATAGTGGACCGCAGATCTGCGCAATTCTTGAAAATTTTATATTTTAAGTCCCTGGGTACCTTTTACTCAAAAAGGTCCGTTTTTAAGAATTTCTACAGTTATAATAACACAGGGACCTATTCGGGCATTTTTTTTGACATGAAAGTTTTTTACGGGTCTTTACATCCTCCCCCACTTGAAATCATTCTTCCTCGAATGAGGATCGGGGAATCATTTTTTTTGAAAATACAATTTGCTAACCCCCAATTTTCACTAACTCCGATATTTTCTGAAAATTTTGCCAGGGTTTTCTTTGTAATTAGGCCTATCTACCTGTCAGAGAGCCCCCGAAACACATGTTGTAACCAATTCCACACATTACCAGTCACTCCATCAACTCGCATATGATTGGGTTACCTCAACAAGTCGTATACAATTCAATTACTTCAACATGCTATGCATAATTCAGTTAACACCACAACTTGCATATCATTTAACTATCACATGAATTGCACATAATTTAGCTTACTTCAAGGAGTTGCACATTACCCAAATAATCACAACATACACAAATATGGCACAACTTGAGATGTTACAATAGTAAGGAAATTAGGAGAGTTAAGTGTTCTTGCACAAAATTAGACACAAGGGTGCAATTGCTTAGAGATGGCAGTTCTCATCACCACTACTAGACTTATTCAAACAAATGAGGATATTTTTCTTTCATAATATTTTCCGCTTCCCACGTGGCTTCCTCGACTTGTTGTCTTCACCATAACACTTTAACAGAAGCAATCTCTTTGTTTCTCAATCTACGTACTTGCCTATCAAGAACAACAACCGGAACCTCTTTATAGGACAATTTTTCATTAATTTCAATGGTCTTAACTGGCACGATGGCAGCTGGATCTCCAATTACCTTCTTTAGCATGGACACATGAAACACTGGATGAACTAATGACATTTCAGGGGGCAATTCCAGCCTATATGCTACTTGCCCTATCCTTTGAGCGATTTGATACGGACCGACATACCTCGGGCTCAATTTCCCTTTCTTCCCAAATCGCATCACTCCCTTCATGGGAGACATCTTCAAGAATACCCAATCATCTACTTGGAACTCCAA
This sequence comes from Nicotiana undulata, assembly GCA_005239495.1. Lineage (NCBI taxonomy): Eukaryota > Viridiplantae > Streptophyta > Magnoliopsida > Solanales > Solanaceae > Nicotiana > Nicotiana undulata. Next base: position 15,900 of record MDKH01134797.1, read on the forward strand.
ATCTCTACAACGAACATCCGCATAGGATTTCTGGCGACTCTGAGCAGTTTTCATCCTCTCCTGAATGACTCTAACTTTTTCCATAGCTTGGTGCACAAGATCTGGTCCTAACAATTCCGCCTCACCAACCTCAAACCATCCAATCGAAGACCTACACCTCTTTCCGTACAATGCATCAAATAGGGCCATATGAATACTAGCATGGAAACTATTATTGTAAGCAAACTCTATAAGCAGCAAGTGATCGTCCCAACTACCCTTGAAATCTAAAACACAAGCCCGCAACATATCTTCAAGCGTCTGAATGGTCCGCTCCGCTTGACCGTCTGTCTGTGGGTGGAAAGCTATACTGAGATTTACCGGAGTACTCAAACCTTGCTGAAATTTCCTCCAAAAGTTAGTTGTGAATTGGAACCCTCGATCCGAGATAATAGAAACTGGAGTGCCATGAAGTCTGACTATTTCTTTGATATACAACTGAGCGTACTGTTCTGCAGTATCGGTGGACTTGATTGGAAAGAAATGCGCCGACTTCGTGGGTCGATCCACTATTACCCAAATTGAGTCGAACTTGCGCTGAGTGCGGGGTAACCCTACCACAAAGTCCATATTGTTCATTTCCCATTTCCACATCGGTATTTCCATAAGTTGCGTCAACCCACCGGGCTTCTGATGCTCGGCCTTCACTTGCTGATAATTTGGACACCTAGCCACAAAGTCCGCCACACCTCTCTTCATACCATTCCACCAATAAATCTCCTTGAGATCGCGATACATTTTCATAGAACCTGGGTGAACAGAATACCTGGAATTATGAGCCTCTACCATTACCCTCTCCCGGAGATCATCCACATCTGGAACACATAACCTCCCTTGACACCGAAAGACACCGTTATCATTGCCGATTGAAAATGTTGAAGTCTTGTGATTCAAAATTGCTTCCCTCAATTGCGCCAAAGCCGGATCCATGAATTGCTTTCCCTTGACTTTCGCTACAAGCGAAGACTCCGCTCCATTACGGACCACGACATTCCCCTCATCTGAGGCCGAAATACAGACCCCAAGACTGGCCAACTGATAAACCTCCCGAGCCAAAGGCCTCTGACCTGCTTCAAAATGAGCTAAGCTACCCATGGATTTCTGACTAAGAGCGTCGGCTACCACATTCGCCTTTCCTGGATGATACAAGATATTCATATCATAATCTTTGAGCAATTCTAACCACCCTCGCTGCCTTAAGTTCAACTCCTTCTGCTTGAATAAATACTGAATACTCTTGGGGTCTGTGAACACGTCCACATGGACCCCATACAGATAATGCCGCCAGATCTTCAATGCAAACACAACTGCTGCGAGCTCTAAATCATGCGTCGGATAATTCTTCTCGTGATTCTTGAGTTGCCTTGAAGCATACACTATAACCTTACCACATTGCATCAACACACACCCCAAAACAACCCTCGAAGCATTGCAATAAACCACAAATCCTTCTGTACCTTCTAGCAAGGTCAACACCAGCGCCGAAGTCAATCTTGATTTCAATTCCTGAAAACTCCTCTCACAAGCATTGGACCACTGGACTTAATCGCTTTCTGCGTCAACTTAGTCAATGGGGAGGCGAGAGTAGAGAATCCCTCCACAAATCTTCGATAATATCCAGATAAACCCAAGAAACTGCGAATCTCTGTCGGGGTCGTTGGTCTAGGCCAATCATTTACCGATGCAATCTTTTGGGGGTCAACCTGAATCCCTTCCCTAGAAACAACATGGCCCAAAAACGTGACTGATTCTAGCCAAAACTCACATTTTGAAAACATTGCATACAACTGGTGCTGATGAAGAGTCTGCAGAACTGCCCTGAGGTGATTAGTATGATCTTCCCGATTTCACAAATAGACAAGGATGTCATCAATGAAGACTATCACGAAGGAGTCAAGGAACGATTTGAAAACCCGATTCATAAGATCCATAAAAGCTGCTGGGGTGTTGGTTAGCCCAAAAGATATTACCAAAAATTCAAAGTGCCCATAACGAGTCCTGAAGGCGGTCTTAGGAATATCCTGCTCCCTGATCTTTAGCTGGTGATACCCGGACCGTAAATCAATCTTGGAGAAAAACCTAGAACCTTGCAATTGGTCGAATAAATCATCTATACGAGGAAATGGGTATTTATTCTTGATGGTGACTTTGTTGAGCTGCCGATAATCAATACACATCCGATGCGACCCATCCTTCTTCCTGAAAAAGAGAACCGGTGCGCCCCAAGGCGACACACTTAGCCGAATGAAACCCTTTTCTAATAGATCTTTCAATTGTTCTTTTAACTCACTTAATTCTGCTGGCGCCATCCTGTAAGGTGGAATAGATATTGGCTGCGTATCTGGCAATACATCAATCCCGAATTCAATCTCTCTATCTGGTTGAATCCTAGGAAGCTCATCTGGAAATACTTCATGAAATTCATTCACAACCGACACGGACTCGGGAGTAGGCACCTCTGAAGTGGTGTCCGCAACCCGGACCAAATGATAGATGCACCCCTTCCCGATCATCTTGAAGGCCTTAATATAGGAAATAAACCTGCCCCTCGGCACAACATCATTCCCTTTCCATTCAATTACTGGTTCACAAGGAAACTCGAGCCTCAAAATTCTGGTTCGGCAGTCGAGTTTAGCGAAGCACGAGTAGAGCCAATCCATCCCCATAATTACATCAAAATCTATCATTCCTAGCTCAATCAGATCGGTCGTGGTATCTCGACCACACACCGTGACAACACAATTCCTATAGACTCGCACGGCCGTAATAGAATCACAAACCGGAGTCGACACTGAGAACGACTCATGAAGCTGTTCGGGTTCTATCCCAAAACTGGAAGCAATAAATGGAGTAGCATATGAAAATGAAGATCCGGGATCAATTTAGGCATAAACATCATGTGTTTGAACAGTCAGAATACCTGTGACAACATCTGGAGAAGCCTCAACACTCTGGCGACCACTCAAAGCATAGAACCGACTGGGTCCCCCTTGATCCCGTGCTCTACCCCTAGCTACACTGCGCCCTGCTGGTGTTGGAGGGCGTGCTGAAGACGTAGCGGCTGATGAATTGGATGGCTGAGCAGTACTCCTACCTGTGCCCTGACTGGATGCGCGACAGTCTCTCTGAACATGACCCCTCACTCCGCATCTATAGCATACCGGGATATCCAAGTAACAAGGCTCATAATGAAACCTCCCACACTTAGGGCATGGGGCCCTCCGCTGCTGCTGGAACCTCCTGCCTGAACGACCCGATTGATGGAACCTCCTGCTGTCTGAACCTGGTCCAAAGCGACCCCTCTACTGATAACTGTGCCCTGATGGCGGCGCAATGGCTGAGGACTGAGCATAGGACTGAGTTTGTCTTGGTGACACTCTCCCAAGGGCTGATCTCACACCTCCAACTGAACTCCCAGGGTTTCCCGCTGGCCGGGCCCTACTACTACTCTCTCTCCATTCTTATCTTCAATTTTCGAGCCTACGTAGCCTGGGCGAATCCCACAATCTTCCCATAGTTCATATCTGAGTGAAAAGCAGCTGTAGCATCCTCATTGATAACCAAGGGACCAAGGCCCTGAACAAACCGACGAACTCTGGCCTCCCTAGTCGGCATCATGTGGATAGCATACTTGGACAAGTGCACAAACTCCATATGATACTCCCACACACTCATGTTGCCCTGCTTAAGGACGTCAAACTCTGTAGCACGGGCTGCCATAATCTCGGTAGGCAAGAAATGATCCATGAAAGCATCTACAAACTCGAACCACCTCGCCGGAGGGCTCCCCTCTCCATGGGAACTCTCCCATATCTAGAACCATGAATATGCCGCTCCCTTCAGAAGATAGGAAGCTAACTCAACTCCCTCTGTCTCTCTAGCCTTCATAACCCGGAGAGTCTTGTATATTTCATCTATAAAATCCTGAGGATCAGCCTCTAGGTCGGTGCCTGTGAACTCTAGAGGGGCTAACCGTAGAAGTCGGTTGACTCTGGAACCCGAAGAATCCCCTTGCTCGCTAGAGGAATCAGGGGCAACATGTGATCTTTGGTCCTGGGAGGCCACTAGCTGAGTCAACATCTGAATAGCTCCCCTGAGGTCCCCATCAGAAATACCGGGACTGAAAGCTGGGACTGAGGAAGGATCAGAAATATTAGTGGGAGGGACTGTGGCACCCTCCGCTGGAGCAGGAATTGTAACGGTTTGGCCTGAAATGGAAGGGTCAGGCAGATTCAGGGTCGGGGAATCATTCTCACCCGCACCGTCAGATAAGGAATTTATGGCCACACTTGGGATGGCATTGGCCACTAGGCCGAGTCGAGCTCTCTTCTTGGGTGCCATTTACTGAAAATTAGGACAATGCACGGGTTAGATAAGGATATTCTCACCTTCCACTTCATCGCATGATACAAAGTAACAATGAAAGGGTATTTTCCTTATTGTCCATGCAGCCCCCTAATTATAGATGTGGTCGACAACACACCGATAAGAAGGGCTCTACTAGACACGGCTCCGAGACATCCTAGGACACGTTTAAAACCTTAGGCTCTGATACCAAGTTTGTCACGCCCCCAAAACCAAAGTTGCATACAACATTTCCGATGCGATCCCCAATTACGAGTGAGCACAACTACCACCCAAAATATACATTTATACAACCCACACAGTGTCTACGGAGCCTCTAAGAGTACTAGGTGTTTTATATAAACTTGCCGGAAACAAGGCCCCGGCTATACCTTTTACAACATAAGCAAAAGAGAATGATGTAGTCCACACACGGCCCCGAGAGGAAATGGGACTCACCAGAACTGCTGAAAAGATGAAGAGGAGACACCACTAACGGCGGGCTGAGCTACCTGCTATGGAACCACCTACATCCATATAAAAGATGTAGCGCTCCCGGCAATAAGGACGTTAGTACCATTGAATAGTAAAAGTATGTATGAATGAACTTTACTCTAAGAAAAATCAAACAATACACAGATAGGAGACAGTTAAAGGAACCAACCAATAGTGCACAGAGATACAGAAACAAGCACAGTTGGGAGTTTCACAGATTCTTATTTCAACACAATCATATTCCACCATTATTCCTTCTCAACAATCCACCCTTATTACTTCCTGTTGCGGCGTGCAACCCGATCCCACCGGACAATCACATTTCAACCTTATTACATACTGTTGTGGCGCGCAACCCGATCCCACCGTACAATCACATTCAACCCTTATTACTTCTCACATTTCACCCTTATTCCTCCTGTTGCGTAGCGCAACCCGATCCCACCGTACAATCACATTTCATAGCAACAGTAACAACCCACAATTAAATCAAAAGACTTCATATCATCAAAAGTACAATTTCATAACAACCAAACAATCATGTGTTCATAATAGTCTTTATCAACCATTAATTAAATCACAAAGATTTTCATCAACAAGAATATAAATTCATTACAACCAACAATCCGTATGAAATCAAGCCACAATAATCCTTGCCAAACAATGAGTCATATACGATATTGCCATAGTCATTTAGTTCAATTAAATCAATTCACAACTCCTTTTCATCACGTTCTACTCAGCCCTTAGCACTTAGATACATTCACACATTTGGGTCCGTTACCATTCTTTCATACCAACATATTCAAGCATTTAACGAACCTTGCACATGATAGCGTAATCACAAAGAAATCACCTTTCACAATTTCAATTAGCATGGTAATCAACTAAGAAAATCAGAGAATGAAATCTTACGCCTCAACACAGCCGGACAATCAATTTCATATACACTCAGCAAGAAACTCATACTGAATGCTCGGACACCAACAAGGTGACTCTACGAAGATTAAAGTTTGACATACATACCTCGAGTCCATATTCCCCTTTAATATCTATCAGAATTCATCGAACCGTCTAGCACCGTCAATCTAGTCCACAATGTGACATATTTCACTTAGAATTAGGAACCATGAACATAACTCGAACTCATTTAGGCATTTTATCGAACTCTATGTGACCCCTTAGATTACTAACCCCCTTTTTGTGAATAATTACCCAAACTCGTTTCCCTTTACTTGATTATGGAGTTTAACTCACATGCATGCAAGGTATCGAGTTTTATTTTCAAGAATCAACTTATGTGTTCTACCCCTTTTTAGCTAAAACCTGAGAAATAAAAGGAAATGGGATGGGGACTTACCTCTTAGAGTGAAGAAGATGAAGATTACTCGATAATTTCCGGGCCTGAGTAGAGATGATGGATCAATTTGATGAAGAAGAAGAATTTCTCTCACTAAAACCACTCTCCCTTCTCTCTATTTGTTTCCAGATAGATGTTAAAAATGAAGGGGAGGGGTGTTTTATTAAATTGAGGGTCGGGTGTAAAATTAGAAATTAAAAGAGCCCCGAAGCAGGAAATGCGGTCAGGAATGCGATCGCATTCCTGTCGCATAGTTGGCCCTCAAATGGGCCAAAAGGGGAACCATACTTCCCTGATATGCGACCATTATGTGGTCCGCATACATGTTATGCGATCGCATAGTGCGTCGCAGAACTCCCTCCGCAAGAACCAAGGTGCAAGAATACGATAACTATGCGGCCCGCATTCTCGAAATGCGATCGCATCTTGGTCCGCATAACTGTCCTCAAATTGGACAACAGGCTTTCTAGGTATGCGACCACTTTGCGGTCCGCATATCTGATCTACGATCGCATAGTGGACCGCAAATATGCGCAATTCTGGAAAATTTTATCTTTTAAGTCCCGGGGTACTTTTTACTCAAAAAGGTCCATTTATTTTAAGAATTTCTACAGTTATAACATAGGGACCTATTCGGGCATTTTTTTTTACATGAAATTTTTTTTACGGGTCTTTACAAAGAACTGCATATCACCGTGCAACACGAAGATTATTTCATCACCATAATCCTGATCGATGGAGGATCCAGTCTTAACATCTGTCCGCTAATAACACTCAAGAAATTGGGTAAAGGGCTGCATGAGATAAATAATGGAGCAATCAATGTGAAAGCTTTCGATGGTTCTCAAAGGTCCACCATTGGTGAGATTAGTCTATGCCTGCAGATGGGACCAACCTGGTTCGAGGTCGATTTCCAAGTAATATATGTACCAGCATCCTACAACTTGCTATTAGGACGACCCTGGATCCATGTCGTTGGGGCCGTAGCATCAATGCTGCACCAGGCAGTGAAGTTCGAGTGGAATCACCAGGAAGTGATCATTCAAGACGACGGTAGAAACCCTATTTACAATCTCCAAACCATTCCGGCAATCGAGTGAAGGAGGAACGGGGTCCGATAACGCAAAACGGCCGGTCTGGTCGTTACAACAACACGTGAGTTGTCCATGCAGATTTAGACATTTACCCCATAGCACGTGAGTTGTCTGTGCGGATCATAGTGCTAGGGCTGAAGGAGCCCCTCCGAAGTATGTACACACCCCTAGTGAGCGCATGTACCTATTGAGTACCAGTGCTGAGTGCCGAGTGCCGAGTGACGATTGTTGAGCCATTGAGAAAGGTTGAGTGGTTGTTACTCTGAGAAGGTATTTTTGATTTCCCTATTGATGCACTTAACTATCTTATATCACTGCTTTGAAATTTCTGAGAGATACTAAATTCAATTTTTCTTGAACTTGACATGAATAAACTGATTTGACTAAATTGCGGATTTGAAAGCATGCCTACTTTCTTTGTTGAGATTACTGAAATTGAACATAACCGTGTAACTCGTCACAATCTTCAGTTCTTTATTTAGTCTTGTTACTTACTGAGTTGGTACTCACGCTACACCCTGCACTTCGTGTGCAGATTCAAGTCTTTCTGGACACGGTGGGTGTTGATATATTTCACCACTGATCATTAGAGACGTCGAGGTAGCTGCCCAGCGTTCGCAATCCTTATTTCTCCTTCCTAATCTTTCTTTTATTGTATTGTATTTATATCCAGACTTTCATAGACATTACTTTTCTAGACTGGTGATGTATAGATGTTCATGAGCTCAGTGACACCCCGATTTGGGAGTTTTCCGCATTTGTGTTTTGGGTTTTACCCCCTTTATGAGAATTTTTTCATTTAAAACTTCTTTCACACATGTTGTTAACTGTTGGGAAATATTTGGAAAATGTCGGCTTGCCTAGTACCTTTCGCGTCCCTTTTTCTCGCAAAATCGAGTTTCGACACGTGAAAACTCTTTTAAGGAAGGATATTAAAAGAGAGAGTCTCCACCTAACGGATTAAGGTGCGTTAGGCACCTATTTGCAGATAACTCTAGATTTACCAATCGCGTCACCAAAGATCGGGTAAGGGCTCAAATTTCCTTGAGGAGAAGGTGTCAGGAACACCTCGAGGTCCACAACGGTGGGTAACGGCAGAACTCGAATTATATGAATTAGTCTAAAAGAAGAGATGAAATTTGGACAAATAAAATAAAATGATTAACTTTAAGCAAAGGTGGGGGAAGGGGGGTCCTAAATTTTTTAGCCTAAAGGATCACCCCGTGCAACATAAATAATACTTCGTAACTCTCTCAAGATGAGGTGTTACACATATTATTCAGCGGGAACAGACTATCATCTCCTGCTACCCGATTACTATCTTTAAGTTGTTTACCTAAAGCGTACTAGCAAATTCTAAGTCGTACCATATGCGTGCACTACTCGTCCCATGCCTATGGTCCAGGAGGCATTTTGAACTCTATTTAGGGTGGTTCTAGACTTTAAATTAGGTAACTCAAAAGGGAAAACACTAGGCGACATACAAAACATTTTGGACTTTCACATATAAGCAAATAAGGGCTCAAGTTAGCCTCCGCAATTAGACAACAAATGCACGCGAAATTGATTAACATTGATAGTTGCAGATTTGCACCAGTTAAGGTTGTAGAAATCTATAGGCATGATTTCTATGTGATACCGAATTAATGAGCATGCAGTGCTTACGCAAAAGTCGTTCCTTAATACGCTTTCCAAAGCCTACATAATTGCCTACTGATTTTAAGCATAGGGGGGATTAAAACCTATAGGTATGATGTGTAGATGTTTCACGCAATAATAAATAGTGGTAATCATAGAAGAATATTCAAAACTACTTATTTAATCCTATATGCATGTTTTATAGTGAAGAAAATGGTTGAGTGTTGAAAATTCCTAAAGAAACGAGCAGGATGATAATTTAAACCGATTCAGACCTATAAGCATGGTTTCTACAATTAGATCTGATTTTAGATCATATAGACATGCTTTTTATAATTTGTAGATAGGGCAACATAGAATCATGTACGCACATTGAATCATTTAATACCCTATAGGCATGGTTTCTAACAAGCAGAAGTAGAACGCAATTGAACCAGATGAAGAACCTATAGGCAGGATTGCTAACATATAATGAGTAAACATAATAGTATACCTATAGGCAAGATTTCTATTGATAACTGAAACGTAGCACGGTTTGAGCCAAATAGAATACCTATAGGCATGATTTCTAACACACAACAACTGAACATATAATAACACATTACTAAGTTAAGAGATGAACCTATAGAAAGGATTTCTACCCAATTCAATGCAAGTATAAGATAAAAACCCCTTTCCCAACTTCACTAATACCTCAAAATGTTATTACAAGAATTATTAGAGGCCTAGAATGAAGAATAAAATACAAAGTAGAATAGCTATAGGGCCTACAACAGGCCCAAAGATACACCTGGTAAGGCCAAGCCTTCATTCTCACAGTTCACAACAGCCCAAAAGTTTCATACTTAGGGACATAAAGCAGCCATGCATTGAGTGATTTACCCAGTGAGCACAAGACAAAGTTAAGCATATAGATTAAAGGCCCTAGTGTGTCAGAGTTCCCAAGGGCTTCAAGAACCCAGGGCAGTGCTCACACTAGGGTGGTTATAAAAGACAGTTCAGAGGAGGGATTGTCGCGCCCCCTTTTTCAACTCCTCCTTTCGGATTAGTTGGGGTCTTAACATTATTGGGACAACTTAGTTCCTTTTGGGAAAGGGGTATACAAGGATTCGAAGAGTCGCCACCTAACGAATTAAGGTGCGTTAGGGCACCTATTTGGGGTCATTTACAAACAAGATTTAGACAACCAGAGAAAGGGTAAGAGCTTGAAATTCCTCCAAGGGAAAGGTGTTAGGCACCTCTCAAAGTCCACAACTGTGATTCCCGGCCAAACAACTTTGTGAATCTAAGCACGTAGCAAGTAGGCAATTAATTGTTTAGACAAGTAAAGAGTTTTGAAAGATTCGCAGTCTAAGCACACATATGTTGCAAAAGTTTTAAAAATATTTAATGTCTAAGTAAGGTTTTTGAAAGAGTTATGATCTAAATATGCATATAAAGGATAGGGGGAGTCCTAGGTTGTTTGCCATATGGATTACATCAGTACAATACCCGGTAATCACTCCTCAAAGAGGGGCTACACGTGGTATTAGCGCACCGGTCATCATATCCATATCTACCCATCCCACCCCTTAGCGGTTATTAAAGCGAGTGTTGGTCATCGACCTCTATTGCATGTTGTTACCCGTGCTTTCCTAATGGACCTGGAGGAGTTTAGGACCTCTACCTATAAGGCAGTTCTAGGCAGACTTTCAGGTTCAAAGGAAAAATACTAAGGCGACAAACAAAACACATAGGACTTTAGTAAATGGGAACAGAGAAGAGTAGATAAGAGGCTCAAATTTACCTCCACAAGTAATGCAAATAGACAACACGACTCAAACACATGTAAGGGCAGTATTGTTATATTGAACCCTAAGACATGGTGTCTAGGTGAATTCAGAACATGAGCAGATATGCCGACTTGCTTTATAACTCAGAAACGGGCCCTAATCAGCTTGCCTACCGATTTTAAGACATGTTAGGCAGTATACACAAAGAAGCAGATTTCCAGTTTTTAACAATTATATCACCTAAGGCTTGCCTAGGTATGGGATAGCGTATAATAATTACCAGAATTGTTAGAGAGACTATTTTAAATTATTACCTAAACATGTTGTTCTAGGTGTTGCAAAGCACATAATTATTGCCAGTCATTTTAGAGAAAACTGAGTGAGGTTGTTTTCTACCTTTTTATGCATAAGTAGTTAGACTAGGTGTAGTTGAGTGAATAAAACCCTATAACATGATATCTAATGCACAAGTAGAGATGCAATATGTGCACATGCAGAATTCCTAAGAAGGATTTCTAGATGCACAACAATTACAACATTAGGCATGATTGAAGATGCAAGAGTGACAGTTTATTAGTGTTTTATCCTAGAACAGGATATCTAAGTGCGCATGGAAACATGAAGCTTGATTGCAGAAGATACCAATTATTAGCATCATTTACCCTAACACTAGATCTTTCTAAGTGATATGGCAGTAACATCAGGTGATATGCTGAAACAATAGACATGAGACCTAGGAAGCATGATTTCAATTGCATGATTTGCACATGTTGGTACTAAACATGAGTTCTATCGCGCAAGTAGGAATATAAGCCTAAGGACATAATTTCTACCCTTTAATATCTATGACATGCGTAGCTACCCTTTTCCCTTTTCACTATCCATCCCCAATAGTTGTTTACAAATAATTATTACAGGCTATTTGCACGAATTACATAAATGAATAGAAAAATAATAAGTTATACTATAGAGAGCCTACCAATAGGCCCAAAGTCTCCAGAATCCTCAATGCCATCAAGTTTCACAGCCTTTCATATAATCCGGGTGTGTGAGAGTTCCCTAAGGACCTCAGGGATTCCAGCCAGTGCTCACACCCAGGTTTCCATAACCATAATGAGTAAGTGTAGTGTGGAAAGGCCAACTCTAATGCATCAGATTTCATAGGGATCTCATAGGGATCCCTAAGCAGTCACACATTAGAAGGGCAGAACCTGAGTTTCTAAGAGTATAGTGAGAGTGCTTGACATAGTTTTTGAAAAGGTTAAGTAGGAAAATAACTTTTGAAAATAACTTGTTTGAAATAAGCTTTGACAAAAAATGGAAGAATGTTACTTTGAAAACAATTTGAAAGGAAAAGGGGAAGACAATCAGAGTCTCAGGATCAGAACAATACTCATAGAACAAGAAATAAGAACCAAACCAGTTTAACAATCACAAGCAGGGACTGAGGGGTAGGGAACAAGCATGAAGCATATAGGGAAAACATACAATAAGCAGAGTCACATACAGGTTCAGAGAAAAGGTTCTGGGTACATCTTGTGTTCAGGATTACATAGAGACTAAGTAACATATAGTGCATATTGTGGTATGCTAGGAAGAAAAGCAGAATCATGTTGAAACATGTAAAATGAGGGGGGGGAGGGGAGGGGGTAGTAACCATGTTGAGGCTAAAGGGGGAGGTATTAAGAACGAGAGCAGCAAAGTATACATACTAATTGCAAATTGAACAATAAAATCTAAGTAAAAGCATATTAGAAATGAGATGAATTGAAATACCAAAAGAAACATATTGTTTTTGAAGCTTTAAACTAAATTGAGGACATACTAGTTAGGAGTTGACAAACACAGAATGAAGAGTAGGCAAGTAGAATAATCAGTCTTGGCTTGCAGCCAACTAATAATAACATGTAATCAGAAGGAGAACAGTAGAGAGTATGTATGTGTGTAAAGGAGATAGTTGCACAATGTGTGTGTTCGTGTCTGTGCTAATGAGAGAATATAGTATATATAGTTTTGAAAATAGGCAGAGAATAAGGTAACAAATAATAGTTCAAAACAATTATAGAAGTAAACACCAATTAGGATCAAATTAATGTTAAGACTTCCTTTAATTAAGGAGTCATGGTTCAAACGGTAATAAACAGTAATAAAAAAAGAAAGAAATCACTAAAAAACAAATGTTAACATAAAAGAAGTAGTAAAAGCATAGAGCATGTGATTGAGACTAAATTCAGAAAATTCTAATCAAAGAAAGTGTATAAGAATTAATTTGACAGCAGATTTATTTATAGAAATAAGGCAGGACATAGTTTAATTCCGGAAATCAGTAAGAGAACCCTCGAATGAGGTTCTAATCACATGGAATCAGTATCAATCAAGGAGAATATCACACAAGTAAGAAAATACTCAAAAGCAATAGAGAATATTGTGTAAAAGTCAGTAAAGTACTAATCACAATTATTCAAAGATTAAAAGTGTCAAAATAGTACTGATTTAAACGGTATATACACACCTTAGGAAAAATCAGGAACACAAATTAGGGATTCACATAGGGCATAGCAAGTAATTGAAAGACTCAGCAGGATAAGACATGGTATAATCGCCAGGACAAGAGCAAAACCCTAATACTCAGAGTTAGCAAGGATAGTAACTATAACAGGAGAACAAACCTTCGGCATTTCGGAGTCGGGGACTTAGTCCTAAGGAAAGTCACCCTAAACACTCAGAACCCTAATGAAGGGAAACTAGGCCCAAGCTCGGAAGGACTGTACCGTGTCCTCGGAGTAATCGGCAAAGGGTCCTACAAACTCGACACCATGGAAGACGAACAACTTCCGAGCAATTGAAACATATAAATGCTCAAGCGTTATTACATCTAAGGTAAAGCATTCTCCTTTTTTTGTTTATGTGCTCCACACTAAACGTTTATAGATGTCCGATGGAAGACACCATAATATCCTCCGACTCAAAGACCTTCTATTTTAAAGCATGCGTTGCACTCTTTTCCTTCGATCGATTATCCCAAAAAGGTTTTTGCCGGCAACGTTTTTAACGAGGAAACATCCCCCGGAAGATCACCTCCTCGAAGAAATCAAAATGAGCCAAAGAGGGTCCCAATAGGAAAATGATGTATCGGGCCAAACGGTCAAATGAATCGTGTCCGCATAGAATAGTCGAACCCTCGACGGCAAAAACATGTATATTTTCACCAAGTAATCAAAGGAGTATCTTTTACCATCAAAAATCTTCGCCCTTCAATGAACTTGCTATTATCACGAGAAACGGTTCCACGGACAGAAATTTCCCGAACACTCGGGGACTAACATCAAAACCTCAAAGTCGTAAGACCTCAAGGCCGGAAACTTCGAGCTTGTAAGACTTCAATGAGGCAACATCAAGTTTACGAGGAATGGCTGCAGAGCCAAAAACTTTCGTTGTCTCGGGGACCAGCGTTGACTGTCACCCCATCGAGCTATCAAAAACTCGAGGCCATAAGACCCCAAGCGGGCAACCTCGAACCCAAAACGCCCTCCACGAAAAATTATCAAAGACCTCCATGAGGCAATATCAAATCAGTAAGACCTCAAGCGAGGCATGAATTATAATTGTACCTAGTAACCAAAGAATCTGTAAGACCTCCGGGCATGCTAAAAAATGTAAGACCTCCGTGAGGAAACCTCGAGCTTATAAGACCTTTATAAGGCAACCTCGAACTCATAAGACCTCCATGAGGCAATATCAAATCTATAAGACCTAAAGTAAGGCATGACCAAATCTGTAAGACCTCAAGTAAGTTATGTCCAATTTGAAAAACCTTAAAAAAGGCATAATCCCGATATTAAAGCCAATGGTATATATTCAAACTTGAAAGACCCCTCAAAAGGCATACCCTCGATATAGACACCGAGGCTACCTCACTCGGGGGCTAAAACACTACGGCCAAACACAATAACTACGGTCAAAAGGCTACAACCAAACACAATGACTACGGTCATAAGGCTCCGGCCAAACTAATGCGACTCGGGGATGCCGGAGCGTCGCCATAAAATCACAAATACTTCAAAAAGAATTAATCAGGATACGCTTGGCATAAGCAAAAGAGCTCCAATAATATCAGCTTCAACAATAAAAAGGCTTCGAAAATTCAGCCATCGAGCGAGGTTCCGAGGTGCTTATACGCTCCGAGGTGCTTATTTTATCGTCACACAACGGCTCACAATCGAGGTTCCTATCGAACCGTCGAAGAGTCGGATGAACACAAAAACATCAAAAATCTTTAACGAGGGAAAAATATAGCCATACTAAAGGTCATGCTGACCCAACACGTAAGAGCCTAAGAGCCAGCCTAAAAGAGCCTCAAGGCCAATTAAAAAACCTAAGGTCCGATAAGCTCGAGTCGAAACCCGACTCGAAGACTGAGCCCTTAATGATTAACTTAAAAAGCACCTAAGGGCCAATGCGTAAGAGCCTACGGGCCAGCCTAAAAATGCCTAAGGGAAAATGCATAAGAGCCTACGGGCCAGCCTAACAGGCCGATCTAAAAAAGGCTTGGGGTCGAAGCATAAGTGTCTAAGGGCCGACTCGAGCAGCCTCGGGACCAATTTTAAGACCTAAAGGTCGAAGAACCCAAGACAAAACTTGATTTGTGGACTAAGCCCCAAACGGTCAACTTTCGACCATTACAAATTGCTCATCAAAGGCAAAAACCTAAGGGTTTATTTTGAGGTCCAAATTTTGGACTAATTGTCAACAAGCATCACGATTGTTTCTAAAAAGCAAAGGAAAAATGAGAAATGATGAAAAACGAAAGGTTTCTTATATGTATTGAAAGTTTAAAGGGGCATATTTACAAGGCTTGCGTCTAAAGCCCTTACAAAGGAGAGAACAGATAAAACTCTAATCTATCACCGGGGTTGTGCCTTCAACGGCTCCCTCGGTGGTTATGCCTTCTACAACTCCGGCTCCGGCCCCAGGGTCTTCAATGGCCTCTTCCCCACCGGGGACTTCGCCTTCATCTTCTTCATCTTCCGAGTCACTGCTCGATTCACCTTCAGAAGTAAGCAGGGCTGCAACCTCCTCTTCTAGGGTCTTCACCCTCTCGATCTCAGCAGACACATCGACGCCCCCTGTATGTATATCCTCGAGAGTTTGCCTAATTTTTCCTAAAATAATTTTAAAATACATATATGTCTTCAAAATCATGCGTTAACATCAATTGGTATTTTTGCACAATTTCTACATTTTCAAATTAATTTGCCTAGTATTTTACCTTTAATAAATAATTATAAAATTGCATCACAAATGATTTCAAAATATATCTTGATTTTAATATTACTAGTTATGGTCCTATTAAGTCCAAATTATTTCATAACTAGCTAAATTGGCACCTTTTGGCTATAATTGCAATAACTTTGCAATTATAGCCCATGCATATATTTTTGCATTACTTTTATCAGAAATTAGTCCTTTGCATTTTTAAATACTAAATAACTATTTTTAAAACATTTCTATGCATGGAATTCATTTTTTATAATTAGTAGATATTTTACAAATTATTTTAATCAATGGTTTGAGGTATTTAACAAAAAGCCTTTTAATTTCAATTTTAACCTAAATCTACCAGCCCAACACCTTACAAAATTAGCCCAATGGACCCAGGCCCAATAACTCACCTGCCCGACCCAACCCTTTGGCTAATCCTGGTCCTTGATCAACCACTATTGTTTATCAACGAACCAGGATCCCCTTACCTTAATTAAACCATATACCCCCCCTCTAACCCTAATCCTTTTCACCCGTCCTCGTCGTCACTCTCTCTCCGTCTCTCAAACGCTCTCTAACTCTAACCTTAATTTTCCCTCGGTGTCACTCACCTACTGTCGTTCATGGTGGTTCTTCACCACCCCAGGCCTCCAATGGCCACTTTTATTCTTGGTACTTCCACCTCCAAGGTCCTTGAGGAGATTCTCAAGGGACCAGGGCGAGTATGCTTACACCTCTGGGTTTTTCTCGCCTGTTTTAGGACATTTGGCTCGATCTTTGAGTAACAACTTTTATTTTCATCTCGAATCCATGGATTCCTAAGTCCATCTTCATCTCTGTCTTACTTCTTAAAACCCTAATTTTTATCTTTGACCTTCTCAGATCTGAGATGAATAAGACCTATTTCACATGCTTTTCATGAAAATCTTCTTTTTTTTTTCCGATTGATTCTTCGCTTTTCCTAAAACTATGGTTTACTGAACTCACCTTCTCAAAGCTTTTCTTATTTTCGAGTGTTTAATCGTTGTTCCTAAGTGTTACTGATTGATTCTGTGATGACCCAAAATGTCATCATGTGTAAATATAATTATGACTGTGTTCCGAGGCCTTGAAAGCCTCCGTCTATCTCACCTCGATGTGCGTGCATAGCCCGGATGCGTAGCCGGGAAACCTTTATGTGGAAAATTGAATAAATGTTGAATTTATGATAATTAATTGAATAAAGTTGACTTTGGTCAACATTTTTAGTAAACGAACCCGGACCCGTGATTTGACGGTCTTGGAGGGTCTGTAGGAAAATATGGGACTTGGGCGTATGCCCGGAATCGAATTTCGAGGTCTCAAGTCTGAGAAATTAATTTAAAAAAAATTATTTTCTGAAAATAATAAAGGCTTTTGAAAATGAACTTTGATGCGAAACATGTGTTACTGGGCCCGCATTATGGTTCTGAATCCCGAAACAGGTTTAATATGGTTATTATGAGTTGTATGTAAAATTTGGTAAGAAACGGACTTGGTTTGGGAAAGTTTATGAAGTTTGAGAAAATTCTATAGATTTGGAGGTTAATGCATGGTTTTTGATGTTATTTTTGTGGTCTAATTACTCGAACAAGTCTGTAGGATGCTTATGAGGGTGTGTGTGTATTTGGTTTTGAGCCCCGAGGGCTCGGGAGTGTTTCAGGTAGGTGTTCAGAGTGGTTGGACTCAAGGAAACACTGCTGGTGCACCAGTTCTGGTGTGCCCGCACCTACGAGCCTAGAGCCGCAGGTGCGAGACCGCAGGCGCGATGTTTTGTCCGCAGGTGCGGTCCCTATCGCAGCTGCGGACTATCTTCCGTAGGAGCGGTCCCGCAGAAGCGGGTAATATTCCGCTGGTGCGATCCCTTTTCCGCACCTGCGAGATCGCAGTGCGACCAAAGCACCACAGGTGCGAGAGTCGAGCAGTGAAGTTCTTTTAAAAACAATTTTAGACATTCTTCTTCAAACTTTTTCTCAAAAATAGAAGGCTTAGGGTGATTTTTCAAGAGATTTTCTTCCCAAATCGTAGGTTAGTGTTCACTAATTGATTTCCTTAATCTTTTTAACGTTTTCAGCAATTATCATCAAGAATCCATGGGTTTTAAAGGTAGAAATTGGGGGTTTTAGGTAGAGTTAGGGCTTTTAGAATTTCTAGGAATTCAACCTCAATTTGGAGTCGGATTTCAAAACATATTGTATATTCGGGCTCGTGGGGGAATGGGTTATCGGGTTTTTGTCTGAACCTCGAGTTTAGACTAAGCGGGCCCGGGGTCGAATTTTGGTATTTTTGGAAGAATGATGGGAAATGTATAATTAGGCATTGGGATTGAGTTATTGAATGATTATTAATGTTATTAAGCATATTATGTCTAGATATTATCGTTCGGAGTCAGATTTGATAGGAAAGGATGTGATTGAGGCTTGACTTGCATTTTTGGAGCTGAGGTAAGTGTTTGGCCTAACCTTAGCTTGAGGGAATAGGTATAAAGTCTTATTTTCTATGTGTAATTCATGTCCAACGTATAGGTGAGGTGAAAAGTACCCATACGTTGTGGTCAAGCATGCCCGTGAGTCAAATGTGATGAATTATACCGTGTTCTTGATATTCTCTGTGCTATGGATAATTGGTGATTTAGAAGTGATACATTGATGTTGTTTCATGACGTGGGAAGTTATTGGTTAATTATTCAGTTGAGGTTGTTACTGTTGAAATCATAACCCTGAGCGAGTTTGGTTATAGTTGAGTCCCTTGCAGGGACGATAGAATTTTATTGATTATTTTTGTACAATGAGATTTCTTATTGTTAAATTTCATATCAATTGTTGTTTTTATATAAATTATGCACGAGGGGACATTCCGTGCCGAGTGATGGCGAGACTATGCACGTGGGGCATACCGTGCCAAGTGATTATTATTTATGCACGAGGGACATTCCGTGCCGAGAGCTTGTTATTTATGCACGAGGGGACATTCTGTGCAGAGTGATTATTATTTATGCACGAGGTGACATTCCGTGCCGAGTGATTATCATTTATGCACGAGGGGACATTCCGTGCCGAGTGATTATTATTTATGCACGAGGGGACATTCCGTGCCGAGTGATTATTATTTATGCACGAGGGGAAATTCCGTGCCGAGTTATTATTATTTATGCACGAGGGGACATTCCGTGCCGAGTGACTGTGAGGCTATGCACGAGGGGACATGTCGTGCCTGTTTTTCTGTATATTTACTTGTTTGAGTTGTTACTTCCTGCTTTACTCCTACATTTCAGTTATTAGTTTATCCTGCTGTTTAGTTATTGTTGTCCCTTTTATCCCCAACATGTTCTTCCCCGTAACTGTATTTCTGGTTTATTTCCGTTATTATTTCCTATTATATTATAGAATTGCACAGGTATATATTATTGTCGGTCATAGCCTCGTCACTACTTCGCCGAGGTTAGGCTCGGCACTTACTCATTGCATGGGATCGGTTGTACTGATGCTACACCTCTACTTCTTTATGTTGTGCAGATTACGCATCCGGGCCCAATGGACGTTGACGGAATGAGTATCCTTCAGTGCATTCAGGAGACATCGAGGTAGTCCCGCAGATGTTCGTGGGCCTTGGCGTCACCTTCTACCCTTCTCCTTCATTCCTGTCTTACTCTATAGTTTCAAAGACAATTATATGTATTTATTTTTCAGACCATTGTATTTAGTAATCTCATAGATAGTTCGTGAGTTTGTGACACTAGTTCTGGGTTATATTTGCGGGGTTTATTTCGAAGCTTGTTATATAGTTTTTGAAATTTTTTAACTTTCATATTGTTAATCACAGTTGCCTTAGTTATCTTGTTCATTTTAACTTTTAATGAGTTTATTTATTCAAAACGTTGGCTTGTCTAGCGGGTACAATGTTAGACGCAATCACGACTTGTAGGAGGGATTTCGGGTCGTGACAAGTTGGTATCAGAGCTCTAGGTTGCGTAGGTCTCACAACTCACGGACAAACTTGGTAGAGTCTGAGCGATCGGTACGGAGACGTCTGTACTTATTCGCTAGAGGCTGCAAAGTTAGGAATAACTTCATATCTTTCGTTCTCTGTTGTGCCATTTGAATTTTGAATACTAATTGAGTCTCTATTCTACTCTCTTGCAGATGGCGAGAACACGTGCTTCCTCATCGACCGATCAGCAGCTTGATCCTTCTTTCGCAGCTTCTACGAGGGGCCGAGGTCGATGCCGTGCTAGAGGCCGAGGCAGAGCTAGAGCAGCAGCTCTAGTAGAGGACCCACAGGTAGACTATGCCGGTGAGGTTCCTGCTCAGACGGTTCCAATCGGACCAGCTCAGGTCCCAGAGGGGTTCATTGCTACCCTGGTGCTTCAGGATGCTCTAGTCCGCTTGGTGGGACTCATGGAGAGTGTGGCTTAGGTCGGTCTTCTTTCTACTGCACCACCCGTTTCTCAGGCTGGGGGAGGGACCCCGACTCCTGCTATTCATACACCAGAGCAGTTTGCCACTCAGTTCCAGACTCCGGCACCTCAGACAGCCGGAGTAGCTCAGTCGGGTATTGTGGAACCGGCAGTTGAGGGAGCAGCCATGTCAACAGACGCTCTATGGATGTTGGATCGGGTCACCAAGTTATTCACTACTACATTTACTGGTGCACCATAAGAGGATCCCTAGGATTATTTAGACAGCTGTTATGAGGTTCTTCGGAACATGGGCATTGTGGAGTCCAATGGAGTTGATTTTGCTACATTTCGTCTTTCTGGCACCGCCAAGACTTGGTGGAGAGATTACTGCTTGACCAGACCAGCTGGGTCTGTACCTCTGACTTGGGCTCAGTTCTCCGAGTTATTCTTGGGGAAGTTTCTTCCAGTTACTCAGAGAGAGGATCTTCGGAGGCAGTTTGAGCGTCTACAGCAGGGCTCCATGTCCGTCACTCAGTACGAGACCAGGTTCATTACTCTAGCCAGGCATGCTATTATTATACTCCCCACGGATCGAGAGAGAGTGAGGAGATTTATTAAGGGTTTGGCCCAGCCTATCTGACTTCAAATGGCCAGAGAGATGGGTACTGATATCGCCTTTCAGGATGCAGCCGATGTGGCCAGGCGCATTGAGATGGTATTATCGCAGGGTAGTGGTCAAGGGTCTGACAAGAGACCTCGTCATTTCGGCAGATTCAGTGGTACTTCATCTGGAGGCAGAGATTCCTTTGGCAGAGGTCATCCCCCTAGGCCTTATCAGTCAGCACTTCAGGTATCCCGCAGTGCACCTTCAGCTCCCATCAGTGCACCGCCAATTCAGAGCTTTCAGGGTGGTCATTCTAGTCGTCAGGGACAATTCCAGGGTCAGTACTCTCAGCAGCCGAGGTCTTGCTTCACTTGCGGTGGTATGGGGCAAATTTCCAAGTTTTGCCCCCGAGGTTTTGGTGGTTCTCAGTATTAGGGTTCCCGTGCCATGGTTCCCACATCAGGTGCACCCCCACCCTCTCAGCTAGCTAGGGGTGGTGGTCGTAGTGCCAGAGGTGGAGGTCAGACTCATAGAGGTGGAGGACATGCCACGAGAGGCGGCGATCAGGCCGCAGTAGGTTGACCCAGTGATGTTCAGGTTGGAGGTGCTCCGCCCCGATGCTATGCTATTCCGGCAAGGCCTGAGGTTGAGGCCTCTGACGCAGTTATCACAGGTACGCTTTCAGTTTGCAGTCGAGATGCTTCGGTGTTATTCGATCCGGGTTCTACTTTCTCTTATGTGTCTTCATACTTTGCCCCTTATTTGAGCATGCCCCGTGATTCTCTGAGTGCTCCTGTATATGTGTCTACCCCGGTGGGTGATTCCATAGTGGTAGATCGAGTCTACCGTTCTTGCATAGTAGTTATTGGTGGGATGGAGACTCATGTTGATCTTTTGCTTCTAGATATGGTTGACTTTGACGTTATATTGGGGATGGATTGTCTCTCTCCCTATCATGCTATTCTGGACTGTCACGCCAAGATAGTAACCTTAGCCTTGCCAGGAGTACCTCGTTTGGAGTGGAGGGGGACTCCTAGTTATTCTTCTGGTAGAGTTATTTCTTATATGAAGGCTCGACGTATGGCTGAGAAGGGGTGTTTGGTCTATTTGGCCTATGTTCGTGATTCTAGTGCTGATGTTCCTTCTATGGAGTCTGTGCCCGTGGTTTGTGAGTTTCCAGAGGTATTCCCTGCTGAGCTGCCGGGTATGCCACCCGACGGGGATATTGACTTTTGTATTGAAGTGGATCAGGGCACTCAGCCCATTTCTATTCCGGCGTATCGTATGGCCCCGCCAGAGTTGAAGGAATTGAAGGAGCAGTTGCAGGATTTGTTGGATAAAGGCTTCATTAGGCTTAACGTTTCTCCTTGGGGTGCTCCAGTGTTGTTTGTTAAGAAGAAAGATGGCTCAATGAGGATGCGTATTGACTATCGGCAGCTGAATAAGGTTACTATTAAGAATAAGTATCGTTTTCCGAGGATTGATGATCTAACCAGCTTCAGGGTGCTACAGTGTTTTCCAAGATAGACTTGAGATCAGGCTACCATCAACTGAGGGTTAGGGCTTCTGATGTCCCTTAGACAACTTTTCGCACTCGTTATGGGCATTATGAGTTCTTGGTGATGTCATTTGGGTTGACAAATTCCCCCGCTGATTTTATGGAGTTGATGAACCGTGTGTTCAGGCCATATTTGGACTCATTTGTGATTGTGTTTATTGATGATATCTTGATTTACTCGCGTAGACGAGAGGATCATGAGCAGCACCTTCGAGTCATCCTCCAGACTCTGAGGGATAGGCAGTTGTATGCCAAATTTTCTAAGTGTGAGTTTTGGTTGAGTTCAGTGGCATTTCTGGGCCATGTTGTGTCGACGGCGGGTATTCAGGTGGACCCCAAGAAGATTTCAGCAGTTAGAGATTGGCCTAGACACACTTCAGCTACAGAGATTCGGAGCTTCTTGGGCTTAGCAGGTAAGTATCGCCGATTTGTGGAGGGCTTCTCATCTTTAGAAGCCCTGATGACCAGGTTGACCCAGAAGGGCACCATGTTCAGGTGGTCGGGTGAGTGTGAGGCGAGCTTTCAGAAGCTCAAGACAGCCTTGACCACGGCACCAGTGTTAGTGTTGCCCAAAGGTTCAGGACCGTATACCGTGTATTGTGATGCTTCACGGGTTAGGCTCGGTGCAGTGTTAATGCAGGGTGGCAAGGTCATAGCCTATGCTTCTCGTCAGTTGAAGGTTCACAAGAAGAATTATCCAGTTTATGATTTGGAGTTAGCAACTATTCACGCCTTGAAGATTTGGAGGCATTACTTGTATGGTGTGCCATGTGAGGTGTTCACGGATCACAAGATTTTACAGTATATATTCAAGCAAAAGGAGTTGAACATGAGGCAGGGAAGGTGGTTAGAGTTGTTAAAGGACTATGATATTACCATTCTTTATCATCTGGGGAAGGCCAATGTGGTGGCCGATGCTTTGAGCCGGAAGTCAGCCAGTATGGGTAGTCTTGCTTATTTGTCAGTCGGAGAGCGACCTTTTGCTTTGGATGTTCAGGCTTTGGCCAACCGATTTGTGAGATTGGAGGTTTCTGAGACTGGCGGTGTTTTGGCCCATACCGTGGCCTGTTCTTCATTGTATGATCGTATTCGGGCCAGGCAGTATGATGATCGTCATTTATGTGTTCTTAGAGATACAGTCTGGCACGGAGGTGCCAAGTAGGTTAATGTGGATGATGAGGGAGTTCTGCGGATGCAGGGCCGTATTTGTGTACCTGGTGTTGATGGTATTCGTGAGTTGATACTACAGGAGGCCCATAGTTCTCGGTATTCCATTCATCCGGGCGCCGCAAAGATGTACCAGGACTTGTGGCATCACTATTGGTGGCGTAGGATGAAGAAAGATATTGTAGCTTATGTAGCTCGGTGCTTGAACTGTCAGCAGGTTAAGTACGAGCACCAGAGACCCGGTGGTTTGATGCAGCAGATTCAACTTCCCTAGTGGAAGTGGGAGCGTATCACCATGGATTTTGTAGTTGGACTCCCACGGACCCAGAGGATGTTTGATGCGGTGTGGGTTGTTATGGATAGGGTGACCAAGTCAGCACACTTCATTTCGGTATCGGTTTTGTATTCAGCAAAGAAGTTGGCAAAGATCTATATGAGAGAGATTGTTAGACTACATGGGGTGCCCATATCCATTATATCAGATCGAGGTACTCAGTTTACCTCCCATTTATGGAGAGTATTTCAGCGAGAGTTGGGCACACAGATTGAGTTGAGCACAACATTTCATCCTCAGATGGACGGACAGTCCGAGCGTACTATTCAGATTTTGGAGGATATGTTGCGGGCTTGCGTCATTGATTTTGGTGGTTCATGGGACCAGTTCTTGCCTTTAGCTGAGTTTTCCTACAACAACAACCATCAGTCGAGCATTCATATGGCTCTGGATGAGGCGTTGTATGGTAGACGGTGTCGGTCTCCAGTCGGATGGTTTGAGCCGGGAGAGGTTAGATTGTTGGGTTCTAAGCTAGTCCAGGATGCCTTGGACAAGGTGATGATTATTCAGGATAGACTTCGTATAGCTCAATCCAGGCAAAAGAGTTATGCGGATCGTAGAGTTAGAGATTTGGCATTTACGATAGGAGATCAGGTATTTCTTCGGGTGTCGCCCATGAAGGGCGTGATGAGGTTCGGAAAGAAGGGCAAGTTGAGCCCTAGGTACATTGGTCCATTTGAGATTTTGGATAAGGTAGGAGAGGTGGCCTACAGACTTGCCTTGCCACTGAGTTTATCAGCTGTGCACCCGGTGTTTCATGTGTCTATGCTCCGGAGGTATATTGCGGATCCATATCATGTACTTGACTTTAACGGTGTCCAGTTGGACAAGGATTTGACTTATGAGGAGGAGCCAGTAGCCATATTAGATCGACAGGTTCGTCAGTTGAGATCGAAGATTTATCCTTCGGTTCGTGTTCAGTGGAGAGGTCAGCCTGTTGAGGCAGCTACCTGGGAGTCCGAGTCCAATATGTGGAGCCGATATCCCCATCTTTTCCCGATTCAGGTACCTTTCTATGTCCGTTCGAGGACGAACGTTTGTTTTAGAGGTGGAGATTATGATGACCCAAAAGGTCATCCTGTGTAAATTTAAATATGACTGTGTTTCGAGGCCTTGAAAGCCTCCGTCTATCTCACCTCTATGTGCGTGCGCAGAACGGGCGCAAAGCCGGGAAGCCTTTATGTGGAAAATTGAATAAATGTTGAATTTATGATAATTAATTGAATAAAGTTTACTTTTGTCAACATTTTTAGTAAACGGACCCGGACCCGTGATTTGACGGTCCCGGAGGGTCCGTAGGAAAATATGGGACTTGGGCGTATGCCCGGAATTGAATTCGAGGTCCCAAGTCCAAGAAATAAATTTTTAAAGAAAATTGTTTTCTGAAAATAATAAAGGCTTTTGAAAATGAACTTTGATGCGAAACCTGTGTTACCGGGCCCGCATTATGGTTCCGGAACCCAGAACAGGTTTAATATGGTTATTATGAGTTGTCTGTAAAATTTGGTAAGAAACGGACTTGGTTTGACGTGTTCCAGATCAAAAATGGGAAATTTAGAAGTTTATGAAGTTTGAGAAAATTCTATAGATTTGGAGGTTAATTCATGGTTTTTGATGTTATTTTGGTGGTCTAATTACTCGAACAAGTCCGTAGGATTCTTATGAGGGTGTGTGTGTATTTGGTTTTGAGCCCCAAGGGCTCAGGAGTGTTTCAGGTAGGTGTTCGGAGTGTTTGGACTCAAGGAAACACTGCTGGTGCACTAGTTCTTGTGTGCCCGCACCTGCGAGCCTAGAGCCGCAGGTGCGAGACCGCATGCGCGACGTTTTGTCCGCAGGTGCGGTCCCTCTCGCAGCTGCGGACTATCTTCCACAGGAGAAGTCCCGTAGAAGCGGGTAATATTCCGCAGGTGCGGCCCCTGGTGGGCCTGGCCATTTTCCGCAGGTGCGATCCCTTTTCCGCACCTGCGAGATCGCAGGTGCGACCAAAGCACCGCAGGTGCGAGAGTCGAGCAGTGAAGTTCTTTTAAAAACAATTTCAGACGTTTTTCTTCAAACGTTTTCTCAAAAATAGAAGGCTTAGGGCGAATTTTCAAGAGATTTTCTTCCCAAATCGTAGGTAAGTGTTCACTAATTGATTTCCTTCAACTTTTTAACACTTTTCATCAATTATCATCAAGAATCCATGGGTTTTAAAGGTAGAAATTGGGGGTTTTGGGTAGAGTTAGGGCTTTTAGAATTTTTGAGGAATTCAACCTCAATTTGGGGTCAGATTTCAAAACATATTGTATATTCGGGCTCGTGGGGGAATGGGTTATCGGGTTTTGGTCCGAACCTCGAGTTTAGACCAAGCAGACCCGGGATCGAATTTTGGTATTTTTTGAAGAATGATGGGAAATGTATAATTAGGCGTTGGGATTGAGTTATTGAATGATTATTAATGTTATTAAGCCAATTATGTCTAGATATTATTGTTCGGAGTCGAATTCGAGAGGAAATGCTGTGATTGAGGCTTGACTTGCATTTTTATAGTCGAGGTAAGTGTTTGGCCTAACCTTAGCTTGAGGGAATAGGTATAGAGTCTTATTTGCTATGTGTAATTCATGTTCAACGTATAGGTGAGGTGACAAGTACCTATATGTTGTGGTCAAGCATGTCCGTGAGTCAAATGTCATGAATTATATCGTTTTCTTGATATTCTCTGTGCTATGGATAATTGGTGATTTAGAAGTGATACATTGATGTTGTTTCATGGCATGGGAAGTTATTGGTTAATTGTTTAGTTGAGGCTGTTACTAATGAAATTATAATCCTAAGCGAGTTTGGTTATAGCTGAGTCCCTTGCAGGGACGATAGAATTTTATTGATTATTTTTGTACATTGAGATTTCTTATTGTTAAATTTCATATCAATTGTTGTTTTTATATACATTATGCACGAGGGGACATACCGTGCAAAGTGATTATTATTTATGCACGAGGGGACATTCCGTGCAGAGTGATTATTATTTATGCACGAGGGGACATTCCGTGCCGAGTGATTATTATTTATGCACGAGGGGACATTCCGTGCCGAGTGATTATCATTTATGCACGAGGGGACATTCTGTTCCGAGTGATTGTGAGGCTATGCACGAGGGGACATGCCGTGCCTGTTTTTCTTTATATTTACTTGTTTGAGTTGTTACTTCCTGCCTTACTCCTACATTTCAGCTATTACTTTATCCTGCTGTTTAGTTATTGTTGTCCCTCTTATGCCCAACATGTTCTTCCCTGTAACTGTATTTCTGGTTTATTTCCGTTATTATTTCCTGTTATATTATAGAATTGCACAGGTATATATTGTTGTCGGTCATAGCCTCGTCAGTACTTCGCCGAGGTAAGGCTCGTCACTTACTCAGTGCATGGGGTCGGTTGTACTGATGCTACACCTTTACTTCTTTATGTTGTGCAGATTACGCAGCCGGGCCCAGTGGACATTGACGGAAGAAGTATCCTTCAGTCCATTCAGGAGACATCGAGGTAGTCCCGCAGACGTTCGTGGGCCTTGGCGTCACCTTCTACCCTTCTCCTTCATTCTTGTCTTACTCTATAGTTTCAAAGACAGTTATATGTATTTATTTTTCAGACCATTGTATTTAGTGATCTCATAGACAATTCGTGAGTTTGTGACACTAGTTCTGGGTTATATTTGCGGGGTTTATTTCGAAGCTTGTTATATAGTTTTTGAAATTTGTTAACTTTCATATTGTTAATCATAGTTGCCTTTGTTATCTTGTTCATTTTAACTGTTAATGAGTTTATTTATTCAAAACGTTGGCTTGTCTAGCAGATACAACGTTAGACGCCATCACGACCTGTAGGTGGGATTTCGGGTCGTGACAGATTCATTCTAAGTTTGTTTGGATTTTAGTTAATTTATGCTAAAGCCCTAATTTTCTTATAGTTTACTTTGAACTCTGAGTCTGTCCGTGTTACTTGCTACATTATTTTGTTCTATGCTTTGATTCTCATGATTTCTCCTTAGTCTAATTTAAATGTCTTGTGATTTTTATTACCCTAGTACGTTTCTATTAGTGTTTCTAATTCAATTTCTTGACTGATTTTGTGTGTTTATGAAATTGTATTTAGCCTATTTGTGTATTTTTGGAAACCTATATTTTTCTCCCTTAAATCAATGCTATTTTGGATTCCTAATTCATTGATTTGTTCCGTTAAAACCTATGCGCTGATTCTTGATTATTTCCTTTATTTGCTAACTTATTTAGTTTTCTTACCTTATTTGATTAACTGTGATATCAACTGATTCTTCACTAATTGTTTCCTTAATTGGACTCTTGTCTATTTACCCCTAATTGCTCACTTGATTTTCTTTCCTTAAAAATGTCCTGCCCTTTACCGTTGGGTAATTACCATTAATTAAGGGAAGACTATGCTGATTCTTGGGCACAACTGATTATGTGGCTCCCTTAATTGTTGAAGACTGATTTCCTTTACCTTATTTTGCTCTGCTCTTAACTACTATATATACTCTCCCTTATTCTCACTCCTAAGACGAACATTAGTTCACCAATACACTTGCACTCTAAAAGCTCTTTGTTCTTCTCTGCTACTTGCAATACTCACTGGTGTAGCCGGCTGTAAGCCAAGGCTAGCTATTGCAAAACATCTGCTTTGCATTATGTGTTTTCTTTTCCTAACTTGTATGTCCCTGATTATTTTTTAAATCTAAACCCTATGTGTTTCATTACTGCCTTAGTTCATCAATTACGAGTTCCATTATTGTTCTTGTTTACTGCTTTGTTTAATATGCCTAATCCTGTCTTGCCCAATTTGCATGTCTACTGCTTTACATAACATATCTTAATCTTGTTTGCTCAATATGTAATTAGCATGTCTAAATTACATTGCCTGATTACTGTTTCACCTAGCATGTCTGGATCTTGTTATGTTCAATCTGTGATTAGTATGTCTAATCCGTAATGACCTTTCTACTGCTTTATCTAGCATACCTCGACCTGTTTTGTTCTATATGTGATTATCACGTCTAAACTATGAGTGTTTGTGTGGTGTTTTGCCTAGTCTATTCATATAAGTCCTTGTCTACTCTGCTTTACTGATGAGATTATGCTAAGTTATCTAGTCTCTCAAAGTAACTCTGGTTGTGTGCTTAATCATGTCCAGTGTTAATGTGTTTTCAACATGGCTTTACTGTGATCCTAGCTCGATGTCTCAATCACCTACCCCTTTATAACTAACATATTAATTCCATAAAACTCTTGAAAATTTCTGTGCATCCTGTTGTTTATATGCTCCACTATACACTGATGTGTATTCTATGTGTCCCTAATCCCCACTATCCCTGTGTGAAATCTGTTGTTGAGTGATGCTAGGTTGTTTGCTGATTTTCAAAAGTGTTTTACATTGTTCTCAAACTGCTTTACTACTAAATTAGTTCTTATTTTCAGAGAACCTCTTTAAATCCTAGAGTCATCTCAGTACTATTTTCTTGTCAAAAACTTTTCAAAACTATGTCAAGCAATCTTACTTTACTCATAAGTCAATAGGTTCTCCCCTTCCAGTGTGTGTACTGCCTTGGGATCCTATTGAGATTCCTTTGAACTCCGGCACACTGGGGCTGGCTATTCCACACTGCAAATACTCAATCCTTATTGTGAAAAGTCTGGGTGTGAGCACTTCCCGGGATCCTTGAGGTCCTTAGGGAACTCTGACACACCTGGACATGAATTTGGCTATGAAATCCTTGGCATTTGAGGCTACTGAAGGCGTGGCTTTCCCAAGTTTGCCTTGGGCCTGTTTCAGGCTCCCTAAAAATTAATTTATGTTTTATTTATGTATTTTATTCAATCATTGGTCTGTAATAATTATTTGTAAACAGATATTGGGGTAACTAGTGAAAAGGGAGGGTAGCTATATGATCTTATGGATAATGCAGGGTAGAAACCATGTTTCTAGGCTTTACATTATGAAAATCTGCATTAGCAATCATGTTCTAGGACTACTATGTCTATTTGCATTCAAACCATGCCAAATCTGTGCACTAGACACCCTGATTTAGGGCATTCACGTTTATTGTTTCGGCATACTGCTTGTCATGTATCACTATGCTAACTATTGATTTTGCATAAGTACTGTCGCATAGAGATCCTGCTATTAGGTCAATAATTAAACTTAATAAAAACAGTCATTCCTGTATGCATTAGATGCCATGTTTTTAGGAACTCTGTTTGCATCTGTTTGAACCGTGGCTATTTTGATTAAATAAATAAGTGTCCATGAAAAGGATTAAAAGAGTCTCACGCATAGGTATCATGTCTCTAAACACAAATTGGTATAAAGCACCCGTTATAACCTATATCACTTAGATCGACATGCTCACATGTCGAATAATCTTAATTTGTCAAACAACTCATGTAATTATGATTATGTATAGTCCCACGCCTAGGCAAGCCTTAGGTGATTAATGTGTATATATAAAACTAGAAACTGAGTTCTGATCGTTTAAAACTGCTGAAGTCTTATAAGTTTTTAAAATCAGTAGGCAAATTGAATAGGACCCTGCCATTGAGTTTTGTATCAGTGTTGCATATTCTGTGTATTTATGCTCATCTAGACATCCTGTCCTAGGACTTCTCTAATAAATTACCTGAACTTTGTGTTTGAGAAGTGCTGCTTATTTGCCTATATACATGTGGAGGTAAACATGAGCCTTTTAACTGCTTTTTACCCCTATTTGCTTGTCCTACATGTTATTTGTTTGTCGCCTAGATTTTTGCCTTTTAAATACCTTAGGATTGTCCAGAACTGCCTAGATTTAGAGGTCCTAAGCTGCTGCAGGACCACCAGGAAGGGACGAGTAACAACACTCTTAGAGGTCGTTAATTAAAACTCGCTTACACAACCGCTAAGGGGTGGGATAACGGGTAGTGAAAGGATATGATGACCTGTGTGCTAATGCAACGTGTACCCCCTCTCATTGAAGAATGACTACCGGGCATTTCATGGATATGATCCTATAGGATAAACAACTTAGGACCCCCCTTTCTTTTACATATGTGTGCTTAGACTTCTTAAAAGTCTTTATGTGTGCTTAGAAGTCTTTATTTCGTTTACGTATGTGTGCTTAGACTGCCTATTTTCTACTTGACTAATTCACAAAGTAAGTTTGGCCGGGACCCACCGTTGTGGACTTCTCGGAGTGCTTAACATATTCCCCTTGATGTAACTTCAAGCCCTTACCCAATCTCTGGTAGTACAACTATTTTTATAAATGACCCGTAATAGGTGCCCTAACGCGCCTTAATTCGTTAGGTGGCGACTCTTCAACTCTTTATATCTCTTTTCCCAAAATGAAACGAGTTGTCCCAATAATGTCGAAAACATTATTGTTAATACTTAGGACAACATGGCGACTCTGCTGGGGATTCTAGGCTTTTACCATAACAAACCGCTTTGTGAAGTTGTCTAAATGTGCCTTACTTTGTTAATACTTGCACCCTTTCCCTTTCCCCTTTATGAGCAATTAATTTTTTACTTTCCCAAGTATTTATTTTCCCAAAATGAAACTGACATGTTTCTTTGTTTTCTTCTGTAACCGCTTTCAATTATAACTACTGTATTTATCGCTTTCATAATGTGCAAATACGTGACAACATGCTGTTTAATGCTTATTTATTGCTGCATAATCATGCTCAACATCATACTCCACTCATGCCTATACAAATCCTATAGCAACGCTTGATGAGTGGTTGCGCTCTTCCAATTTATATCGCCCCCTAAATTCAGAAAAGCTTATTTGTGGAAAAACCAGTCGATCAGAGGTGAAGTCGACAGTTTCGTGCCTTTCCCCCTTGAGTTGTCCGCTCGAGGGTATCGGTCTAAACCCCCATAGAAAGCTTACTCTTGTTATAATGTGCATGCATCATGGTCAAACCTAGCCGGGTTAATGTGTCGTCCGCACAATAACCCTTTAAGACAAGCCTTGTCCAAAAGTCCACCGGGGTTTCCATAATCCCACGGACGTAACCACGTTTTGTGCATTATTTTTTTTGGAGAATTGAATGCCAACATGCTAATCGTAAGTGTATAATAGTCGAGTCTGGTGGGGGAAA
This sequence comes from Nicotiana undulata, assembly GCA_005239495.1. Taxonomy (NCBI): domain Eukaryota; kingdom Viridiplantae; phylum Streptophyta; class Magnoliopsida; order Solanales; family Solanaceae; genus Nicotiana; species Nicotiana undulata. The sequence goes on from MDKH01134797.1 coordinate 48,112, forward strand.
AGGGACTAACCATTTTTGTCTTGCAGAAAATGAGGCATGAGGTCCCCAGATTCGGTATGGTCAGCAATATTCCACCAATGCTCCTAAACTGGTGCGAAGACCTTCCTTCAAGTGATAAGAAATACGTGAGGAGGCATTTGGGCAACATACCTTCTCTTCTGAACATCCCACCGAACAATATGCTGATTGAGGCCGCTACTTTGTTTTGGGATAGTGAAATAGTCGTATTCCACTTTCGGAATATTGAAATGAAGCCACTCTTAGAAGAAATAGGAGGACTAGCAGGACTGGCTTAGGAAAGCCCTGGGCTGTTGGTACCTGAAAACCGCACGGGTAATGGGTTTCTGAAAATGATGGGGTTGAAGAAAAATATTGAACTAGAGTGTCTGAAACAATCCTACATACCTTTTGAATACTTGTATGAAAGATACAGTCACAACAAATCATACCGTACCTATCATGACGAGTTTGCCATCATATCTCTGGGTCACATCCACCATAGAGTATTCGTGTTTATTGTGTGCTTTTTGGTCTTGATAGTGTTCCCGACGAAGAGGGAAAGTATTCATACTAGACTAGCCATGGTCGCCAGAACCTTGATGGAAGGGATCGAGGGACAAACATACAACATTGTCCCAATGATCTTAGCTGACATTTACCGAGCCTTGAAGCGTTGTCAAAGAGGGGTTAAACATTTTGAGTGTTGTAACTTGTTGTTGCAATTGTGGCTATTAGAACATCTTCAAAAGGGCCAATATTGCCAAGAACTTCGGCGAAGGGCTTTTAATGACCATATTGCTTTCCATCACCGCAAGTGGATGACCTACATTCCAGATAGATTTACTCAGCCGGAAAGTGCCAAAGAGTGGGTGGAATTCTTTGACAATCTGACCGAGGAACAAGTGCAATGGATGTTCGAACGATTCCCGACGGACGAGTTTATCATCAGGTCAAGGGATGCACCACACCTAGTGTTGATTGGGTTGAGAGGCATATACCCTTATGTTCCTATCCGAGTCATGAAGCAAGCGGGCAGGAAGCAGGTTGTACCAAGGGTTGCGAAGATGGGTCACTTAAGAGCAGATTTCTAGGACGACGACGTCCCCTACAAGTTCCAAGCTCAACACATGTGGCACTGCAAAATCATCATAGAGAAAAATACTATTGAGCCAGACAGATACCATGTTGGATGTGCACCTCTCTACCCGGCATGGTTGGAGGATGACATATATGGGGTAGTGAGGTCGGGGATCAGTCGAGGCAATAGAATCATAGATGAAGATGCTGAGGCTCAGGTCAAGTACAACCGACTCCGCAAAAGGGTCCACGATTCGGAGAATGAGCACCGGGAAATACATGAGACTAATAGGAGGCTGATCGAGGAGTGGAAAAAGATGGCTATCATTGCCAACAGAAAGCTGGAATATCTGGAGCGAGGTATAATGGAGTTGGAGGGCAAAGTCATAAAGAGGATCGAGGATTGCCAGAACGCTGAGGGGAACAAATGAGGACACTTGGCTAGAGCATACCTGCTGCTTGGACTGCGCGAGCTGGGAAATTTGTTTGATGGAATCAAGAATATCGAATCTGGGGAAGGTCGTTCTAGGACCAAATAGGCTATGTTTACTTTTTCTTTCATAAATGTAATAAGGCCAAGTTCCATTATTGACTTATTTCCTATTATTATTTTAGCATAGTTTTGAGATTCGTCTATTTTATATTAATGAAATGAGGCATTTTGGCATCTAAGTTCTCTAAATCAATTTGTCGTTAGGCCTACCTCGGGCACAAAAAGGCTCCCAAATTAAGATGCACGTTTACATTCTTGCAATATGTGTTTAAATACTGCAAATCTTTTATCATAATCCTCACTAACTTGGCCACCTTTTGTTTTTTATTCCATTTTCTTTTTTATTCCCCTTCCCAAAGGTTGGTTCGTGCATTCTGGCATCATCACCATATCATACACGATCTAGGGGCCCTCCACCTTCTCCTCTTAGTCCACCCAAAGGCAAAGGCAAAGCGAAGATGGAAGACTTGAATAACATTAGAAAGGAAAACAATACACAGTTGAACATCCGGAGGCTTCTGACAGCCAGAGTACTCAGGTACCGAATGCTGTCGTATCACAACTTGAACAAAGGCTATTGAAACTCTAAGGAGAACTTGAACATGTTCGGAACTTAGAGAACTTGTCCTTCTCACTAAGTGTTCCGGATATCAGCCACCCAAACACTCAAAACCCCGCATCACCTCAGAATACACCCAACAAACAGAATCCTCATGCAACTCACCACTATACAACTCCACCGCAAAATCAAACCATCCCACCACAATACCTACAAAACACTTGCCACACTCCACGAAACACTCCACCAATCATTCCTGAAACACAAAATTCCACCAATGATCACCTCTATGCTCAAGCACCAGTCCACCAGAATACCCCATATACGTGGAGACTCTACCTCACTCCACCCAACCCATATCTTATACACCGGAATCCAGTGAGAAGGATATGATAATCAGGAACTTGGCCGAAGAACTCAAGAAGCCGAGTTCAAGGCGTGGAAGGAGGAAAGAGGATCGAAGGATTGAATTATGAAGATCTCTGTATACTGCCTGATGTGGAACTGCCGGAGGGTTACAAACCTCCCAAGTTTGAAATGTTCGACAGCACTGGTGATCCCAGGGTTCATCTGAAGACCCATTGTGACAAACTGGTCGGAGTTGGAAGAGACAAAAAGATCCGAATGAAACTATTCATGAGGAGCCTTACAGGGGATGCTTTGTCCTGGTACATCACTCAGGATCCTAAGAGGTGGTCTAATTGGGTGAGTATGGTATCGAATTTCATGGAATTATTCAGGTTCAACACAGAAAATGCACCGGACATTTTTTACATTCAGAATCTCATGAAGAAACCCACTGAAACCTTTCGCGAGTATGCCACTCGTTGGAGGTCGGAAGCGGCCAAGGTTAGGCCAGCATTGGACGAGGAGCAAATGAACAAATTTTTGTCAGGGCACAGGACCTGCAATATTATTAAAGACTGATGGTAATTGAAAATCACAAGTTTTCCAACATCATCAAGTTGGGTGAAAGGATTGAATAGGGTATCAAGAGCGGGATGGTCACAAATTTTGAAGCACTTCAAGCCACCAACAAAGCACTGCAGTCCGGGGGTATATCTAAGAAGAAGGACGCAGGGGCGGTAATGTTTGCACTGGGTCCCAAATCTCCACTGATGTATCAGACCTCTCAATTTGTATACTAAGCACCTCCACCTACATATCAACCATCGCCTCAACTTACATATCAACCCACATCTCCTAGATATTCCCAACCAGCCACTGCCTATCACACATACAACTCTCAACCGTCTTATTTTTAGTCACCTCCAACTCGCCAAAACTTCCCAAGACCTCGACCAAACTTTGATCGCAGACCGCCCAACCAGTATACTTCCATTACCGAGACCATTGACCAGCTTTATGGAATGCTAAAAGTTGCTAGTTATGTCACTCACATCCCTGTTGTAGCCACATAGAATCCATCCCAATGGGTCAATCCAAACAAAACCTGTGCATACCATTCCGACATGAAAGGACATACCATCGATGAATGCAACTCTTTGAAGGACAAAACCCAGGCTTTGATTGACAATAAAATCATCCAGGCAAAGGAGGCTACTCCTAATATTCGCAATAACTCCCTCCTAGATCACAGAGGTGGAGGTGTCAATGTAATAGAAATGGATGAAGAATGGGACCCAGAGGGGTCAATCAAATAAGGTGATGATCCCAAGAAGCCAGCAGTTACACTCAATCCCATTATAGTACAGATACAACCGTCAGAAGAGGTTGAGGTAACCACATCAGTCCCGTTCGAGTTTGAAGTAGCACCACCTACAGACACGCCTGTGCCATTTGAGGTTGAAATAGTGCCACCCGCCACGGCACCTATCACATTTGAAGTAAGAGTAGCCACACCACTCACAATGACTGTATCCACCATATCGCCTTTTGACAATAAGGTTGTGCCTTGGGATTACGTATCTGAAGCTATAAGAAGAGGAAAGACCAAGATAGAAAAAGCTGGTGTTGCACAAGGGATGACCAGGACCGGAAGGGTCTACACTCCCGATCACTTGGGAGGGTCTAGCAAGCAGACTTCTAACAGGCCTCCCGTCATTGAGACATGCCCGGATGACCTCTTGAGGAAGGTTCAAGCCAGGGAGTACTCAGTCATAGATCATCTGAAGAAGACCCCGACCCATATCTCTATCTTATCATTCCTGCAGAATTCAGAAGCACAGATGAGTGCTCTAATGAAAATGTTGAATGCAGTTTATGTGCCTAACAACATCACAAGTGGAGAGATGGCTAACATGGTGGGGCAGGTATTAGAAAGTCACAAGATAACTTTCCACGAGGATGAGCTACCACCTGAAGGTTTGAGACACAACAGGGCACTACACATTACCGTGCAATGTGAAGATTACTTCATTACCAAGGTTCTGATCGATGGAGGGTCTAGCCTCAACATCTTCCAATTAACAACACTAAAGAGGTTGGGCAAGGGACTGTACGAAATACAAGAGATCTATGAATGTGAAGGCGTTCGACGGGTCTCAGACGGCCACCATTGGAGATATATATCTCTGTCTGCAAATGGGACCTACATGGATTGAGGTCAAATTTCAGGTGTTAGACATATCTGCGTCCTACAATCTGTTATTATGACGACCATGGATACATGCCGCTGGGGCTGTGGAATCAACTTTGCATCAGTCGGTAATGTTTGAGTGGAACCACCAGGAGGTAATTATCCATGGAGATGGGAGCAACTCCATCTACAACCGCTAGACTATCCCGGTAGTTGAGGGTAGAAGAAGGCTTGTTGGAGAAACTTGTCATCACATCAAGCGGGTCAACGCAATCGATAATGATAAGTGCTGGGATAGCAAGATAGCCAGCATGATGAAGTGGAGCAGATATGAACATGACAAGGGTCTCGGCAAGAGTCTTTAGGGCATTTCAAAGCCGATACAACTGAAATGTCACGTCACCACTTTTGGTCTGGGATATATGTACACTTTGGCAGGAGTACAATGAATGGTCGCAACCATGGCGTGATCCTTACTATCCATTGGATCAGCCCATACCGCACTTGGAATAGACTTTCCAGCAAGCCGACATCATATGGGGATCAGAGGAAGAGGAAGCATTAGCAGCCTTAAGGAACCTATTCCTGGAGGACGAGGATATGGACTGTTGTGTAATTGTCGAGGAGGATGACGAGGAGGAGGAAGGCCCTACCATCCAGGCTGTGAGCAAGGGATCATTCATCAGAAACTGGACTGTCAGACCATCCAGGGCCCGACGAATCCCGGGGTAGCAAGGCTCAACAAACACTATTTATTTTGTTTGCTAATGATTTCCTTTTTGCATTTCTGTTTTAAATAAAATCTCCAGTGTTCCAAAAATGTTTGTTTAAATTATTGAAAATCGCTTTTATGTTTCAATGAATCAATATTTATTATTATCATTTTTCTCTCATACTTTTAACTATACAGCATTATTATTTCATGCCTTGATGGACCAATGACTGTGACATGCAATGAGAAAATGCAACAAAAGGATAATGATTCAGAAGAAGAAGACATCATACAAGAGGAAATCGTCAGAGAAGTAGAGGACTTTGAGAACAAGCCTAAGTCCAATCTGGACGAAACTGAGGTAATCAACTTGGGAGATTCAGAGACTGTTAAAGAAACTTGCATCAGCATCCACTTGTCACCGTCAGAGAAAGAATAGTACACACAATTCTTGAAGGAATATGAAGACATATTTGCATGGTCATACGATGATATGACCGGACTAAGTACATCTATCGTGGCTCACAAGTTTCCCACCAATCCAATGTGCCCGTTGTTGATACCCAATTTTTTCCAAAATATTTTAAATTTGCAATTGGTATTTTTCCATATTTTTCCTATATTTTTATTAATTTATTCAGCATTTTATTTCCAATAAATAATCACAAAATTGCATTACAAATAATTTCAAAAGCATTTCTTGATTTTATTTATTATTTTTGGTCTTATTAAGACCAAATTATTTCATAATTAGCCAAATTGATACCTTTTGGCTATAATTGCAATCACTTTGCAATTATATCCCAATGATATGATTTTGTACTATTTTTTTGAACGGAAATTAGTCATTTGTATTTTTAAATACTAAGTAATCACTTTAAATTATTTTCTACGCATGAAATCCATTTTTTATAATTAATAGTTTTTTATTTAAATTATTTAATTAATTTACATTGGGTATTTAACAAATAGCAACTTTTATTTCAATTCTAGCCTAATTGAACCTGACCCCAACCCAATTAAATAGCCCAAATATCCCTAGGCCCCCTCCATTAATTACTCGGTCCAAATCTTTTGTTTAATCGGGACCGTTGATCAATTTTGATCAACGGTCCAGATTTACCCTTACCTAATTTAACCGTAGAGACTACCCCCCCTTCCCCTATCATTTCTCTCTTTCACTTCGCCGTTACATCTCTCAAACTCTCTCTGCTAAGCTCTCTCACTGACCGTCAAAAATGATTTTTCCTTCCGATTTTAGTATTATCCTATTCTTTTCACTATGTTTAAACGTTTATTAGAGTCCTTCTCTTTTTATCTGAGTTATTATGTTAAAACCCCAAACTCCTCCTGGGTTCCTGAGTTTGTCATTGATAATATGTTTGTTTAATCTGCGTATGTGCTTATTTCTCACGAGTGTTATGAGTTTCTGTGATTTCGCCTCATTTTGCTTGTTAGGGTTTCAGATTCTTTACTTCTTCCGCTTATATCATGTCTATTCTGTTAATTCATACTATGTTCTAAGTGAATCCCTAATTTTGTATAATTTTACGCTGCTTGGATTATTAGGGTCTCTGATTTTGCCTATTATGTGTTTATTCCGCTTGTTCGCATAAATTTGTGCTAAATCAGTACTATTTTCTATTTTTTTTGAATCATTGAATCCTTGTGATTGATCCTTCACTGATCTCGTGTGATATTCTCTACTGATTTTAACATTTTGAGATATTTCTGACCTTATTCTACGGGTAATTATGATGTTAACTAATTCTCAAGCATTTTCCTTAATTTGAATCTGCTGAACCTAGCCTCTATTACATGTTCTATAATTATGCCATGCTGAAAACTATTTCCTTATGTGTGATATCCAGCCTTATATGATTTCTTTCCTTATTTATTATCTGCCATTACCGTTTGAATTTAAATCCTTAATAAAAGGGAGTACATATACTGATTTGATTCTAATTGGTACATAGTTCAATAATTACTGCTGAACAATGATTCCTGCCTTATTTGCTACCTGTTTTCAAATTATAAATACATTGATCTTTCATTAACACACACACGAACACTTTGGTTCAAAATCTCTCTCTTTCACACTCAAACTTCCCGCTCTCTTTCTGTGCTACTTACTATTGTTCTAAGTCAGCCGGCTGTAAGCCAAGGCTGATTTCTATATTCTCTGGTTCTTGACTCTGTGTTTACTATCTTCTACACTGGTATGTCCTGATTTTGATTTAAGTCCCAAAAACAACATGTTCCTTTTACTTCTTCAATTCATCTTGTTTCTAGTCTGTTTTCACTTGTGGTTTTGTTGTTCAACCTGCAACTAATATGTCTACTTTACTGCTTTATCAGCATGCTTCTGAATATTCCCCATCCCTTAGAATCAGCATGCTTATGAAATGTTATTCCCCTTTTCTGTAGTATGTCTCAATGTAACTCTGTTCCCTTGTATGCTTAACTAGTTTTACTATGAACCTGTCTTTGGCAAGACGACTTGTACCTTAAATTACCTGGTTCTGCGTAAACTCTGAATTTCACGCTATACCCTACCCCCCTTGAACCCTCTTTAGAATGTTTCTGATCATGTACTTATGTATACATATGCCTGCTATGTGTTTACCATTATGTGCTCTACCTGTCCCCAATCCCCCATTAACCCCGTGTGAATATTTGTGGTGCTGAACCTGTCTTGGTTCTGTGTTCTTTGGATTTTGCTGAGCCTGTCTTGGTTCTGTGTTCTTTGGATTTTGCTGAGCCTATCTTGGTTCTGTGTTTGTTTTGTTCTTTGTTGATCCTACTCCTCTCAAAACTATCTTATTGAATAACTTCCTCTGTTGTTTTTACAAAACTATTTCAAACAAGTCTCTTTTCAAACTGTTTTCCTACTAAAACCTTTTCAAAACTATGTCAAGCACTCTCACTCTACTTTTAGACCTTTAAGTTCTGCCCCTCTAATGTGTGACTGCTTAGGGATCCTTATGAGATCCCTCTGAACTCTAATGCATTAGAGCTGGCTCTTCCACACTGCACTTACTAAATTATGGTTGTGATCTCTGCATGGGATCCCTTGAGGTCCTGAGGGAACTCTGACACATCCGGACATGAGAAAGGTTGTGAAACACCATTTGGCATCTGAGATTCAGAGATCTGGGCCTATTTGCAGGCTCCCTATAGTGTAACTTCTTGTTTTCTTTATCTATTGATGTTATTCATTCAATATTGGTTTGTAATAATTATTGTAAATGAATATTTGGCATGGATAGTGAAAAGGGGAGGGTAGATATATAGGTTATCTACATCAAGAGTAGAAACCATGCTTCAGGTTTACATTTTTGTATGCGTACTAGAATCCATGCTTAGGACCAATATATGCAAAACATATCATCCATTAGATACCATGCCCCCTTAGGTTCATGTATACTGTTTTCAACATCTCTTTTTGACATTCTTATTATCACTTAGAAATCCTGTCTCTGGGCTAATAAATAGCATTCACATAAACTGTTACTTATACACATCTTTGAAATCATGTTTAAACAACGTTGCAACCTTGTGTGCATTTAGAAATCCTTCTTTAAGAACTCTGCATATCCTGAAATCATGCTGTGATTTTAGAAATCCTGCTTTAGGAATTTGCATCATTCCACACTTTATATGTGCATATTAGAATACCATGTTTAGGATCTCGTTCATACTCGCTCAGATGCATCTAGTTAAACTTCTGATGCATAAGGATATAAATAGTCTCACCCTGCTTTAAACAAATTGGTAATAATCATGTATCTTGTAAAACCTAAAACATCATAATTTAGGTGAAATAACTTATAACCGTTTTCTTTAATAATTCTAGCAACCCCTGTGCATTATCCCATGCCTAGGCAAGCCTTAGGTAACCAATTCTTATAAAAAATGGTAGCTGCCTCTTTGTGTTTACTACTTAATGGTTAATAGGCTTAAAATCAGTAGGTAAACTGATTAGGGCCCTGCTTCTAAGTTCATAAAACCAAATTTGCTTATCTTCTGTGTTCTGATCCTCACCTAGACATCATGTTTTAAGATCCTGCTTAATAACAATGCCCTTGTTTGTGTTTGAGTCGTGCTGTTTATGTGCACTATCTGTGGAGGTAAACCCGGGCCTCTAGTTGCCTCTTTCTTCCTTATTTGATAAATTCCCAATTTGTTCTTGCCTGTCGCCTTAGTATTTTCTCCCTTTTAACCTTAGGGGTCTGTCTAGAACTGCCCATAGGTAGAGGTCCTAAATTCCTTCGGCACAATTAAGAAGTGACGGGTAAAAACACGCGATAGAGGTCGTTAAATAAGAACTCGCTTAAATAACCACTAAAGTGTGGTAAACGGTAAATACTGATATGATGACCGGTGCGCTAATGCCATGTGTAGCCTCTCTTCTGAGGAGTGATTACCGGGCATTGTACCGATGTGATCCTATAGGATAAACAACTTAGGACCCCTCCCCCCCCCCTTATTCCTTACATATATATGCATAGGTTATAAATCCTTAGACTTTAAATCTTTTAAACTTTAGCACATATGTGTGCTTAGACTGCAAATCTTTTCAAAACCCTTTACTTGTTTAAACTATAATTGCTTATTTGCTACTTGTCTAAATTCACAAAGTTGTTTGGTCGGGAACCACAATTGTTGACTTTGAGGGGTGTCTAACACCTTCCCCTCGAAGTAATTTCAAGCCCTTACCCAATCTCTGGTTAACTAATTAGTGTTGTAATGACCCTTAATAGGTGCCCTAATGCACCTTAACTCGTTAGGTGGTGACTCTCCAATTCGTTATATACCCCTCTATCCCAAAATGAAACGAGTAGTCCCGAGAATGTCAAGAACCCTGACCGATCTGAAAGGAGAAGGAAAAAGGGGGTGCGACAGCATGGCGACTCTACTGGGGATTTTTGGCTTTTACCATTTCAAACTACTTTGTGAATTAGTACCTTTACTTTGTTAATATTTGCATCCCTTTCCCTTTCCCCTTTATATGCAATTAGTTGTTTATTTATTTCAAATATTTAATCTTTCTCAAAGGCAAAACTGACACGTTTTATTTGTTTCCCTTTGTAACTGCTTTGAATTATAAATGTTGTATTTATCGATTTCATAACGTGCAAATACATGACTACATGCTTTATTGTTTATTGTTGCATAACCATGCTCGACATCATACTCCACTCGTGCCAATACAAATCCTATAGCAACGCTTGAAGAGTGGTTGCGCTCTTCCTATTTTATACCACCCCTAAATTTGGAAAGGCTTATTTGCGGTAAAACTAGTCGATCAGCGATACAGTCGACTGTTCCATGCCTTCCCCCTTGAGTTTTCCACTCAAGGGTACCAGTCTAAGACCCCGTAGAAACCTTACTCTGTTATACTGTGCATGCATCATGGTAAAACCTAGCCGGACTAGTGTGTTGTCCGCACAATAACCCTTTAAGACAACCTTGTCCAAAGTCCATCGGGTTTTCATAATACCAACGGACATTATCACGTTCTGTGCATTTATTTGGGGAACTAAATGCTTGTATCCTAATCATAAATTTATAAATATTCGAGTCCGTGCGGGCGTAATTATGTTTGTCTTGCAGAAATATGAGGCACGAGGTCCCTAAATCCGGCATGGTCAACAACATCCCTCCAATGCTCCTGAACTGGTGGGAAGATCTTCACTCAAGTGATAAGAAACAAGTCAAGAAATACCTGGGTAACTTGCCATCTCTCCTAGACATCCGACCCAACAACATGTTGATCGAGGCTGCCACCTTATTTTGGGATAATGAAAGAGTCGTGTTCCGCTTTGGGAACCTTGAGATGACACCACTACTAGAAGATATAGGTCGACTAGCTAGGTTAGTCTGGGAAACTCCTGGGTTATTGGTGCCCGAAAACCGCACAGTCAAGGGTTTTCTGAAAATGATGGGCTTAAAGAAGAATGTCGAGTTAGAATGTTTGAAGCAGTCGCACATACCTTTTGAGTACTTATATGAAGGATATGGTCACAGAAAGTGGTACCGCACTCACCATGATGAATTTTCCATCACGTCTTTGGGACATATTCACCGTAGAGTATTTGTCTTCATTGTCTTCCTGGGGTTGATCGTGTTTCCAAGAAAGAAAGAAAGGATTCACACTAGGTTAGCCATGGTAACCAAGACCTTTATGGAGGGAATTGACGGACAAGCCTTCAGCATCGTCCCGATAATCATAGCGGACATTTACCGAGCTCTGTAACACTGTCAAAAGGGAGCTAAGCACTTCGAGGGTTGCAATCTGTTACCACAACTGTGGCTCTTAGAACATCTCCAAAAGGGTCAGTACCACCAAGAATTTCTGCGAAGGCGTGGAACGACCACATTGCTTTACATCACCCCAAGCGGATGACATATATCCCCGACAGATTTGCTCAGCCAGAGACTACCAAGGAGTGGGTAGAATTCTTTGATAATCTCACAGAGGAGAAGGTACATTGGATGTTCGAGTGGTTTCCAACAGACGAATTCATTATCAAGTCCAGGGATGCACCACACTTGGTGCTAATCAGACTGAGGGAAATATATCTTTACGTTCATCTCCGAGTCATGAGACAAGCTGGCAGAAAGCAAGTTATACCAAGGGTCGACAAGATAGGCCATTTCCGAGCTGACTTTCAGGATGATGATATTACCTACAAGTGCCAAGCCCAACATACGTGGCATTGTAAGATCATAATAAAAAATAACACAATTGAACCAGATAGGTACCACGCAAGCTATGCACCTTTCTACCTAGGGTGGTTGGAAGACGACTTGGATGGATTAATCAGGCCATGGATCGGTCGAGGCCACATAATCATAGATGAGAGTGCCGAGGCTCAGGTCAAGTACAATCGGCTGCGCAAGAGGGTCCACGAGTCTGAAAACGAGCACCGAGAGATACATGAAACCAACAAAAGGTTGATCGAGGAATGGAAAGACATGGCCCTCCGTTCCAACAAGATGGTCGAATACCTGGAGCGAGGCATAGTGGAGCTGGAAGGTAAAATCATCAAAATGGTCGAAGACTATCAGAAAGCTGAGGGAAACAAGGGAGGACATCTAGCCAGAGCGTACCTACTACTAAGACTGCGTGAGCTAGGGAATCTATTCGATGGGATCAAGGATGCCGAATCTGGGGAAGGTCCGTCTGGGACCAAGTAGGATAGATTTTCCTTTTTGCTTTTATCAATGTAATAAGGCCAATGGCCCTTAGTGACTTTATTTCCTGCTTATTATTTTAGTGTCATTTTGGATTCGTCTATTTATATTAATGAAATGAGGCATTTTGGCATCTAAGTTCTCCAAATCGACTTGTCGCTAGGCCTACCTCGGGCATAACGAGGCTCCCAAATTAGGACACACTTTTATATTCCTGCAATACGTGTTTAAATACTGCAATATTTTTCATAACCCTCACTTACTTGGCTACCTTTTGTTTTTGTTTTATTTTCTTTCTTTTGATTATTCCCCTCCCCAAAGTTTGGTTCGTGCATTATGGAATCATCATCATACTATACAAGATCCAGGGGCCCTCTGCCTTCTCCTCCTCCTAGTCCACCTAAGGGAAAAAGCAAAGGCAAAGGGAAAATGGAAGATTCGAGAAATATTAGGAAAGACAACACAACGCCAGTGGAACAAACAGAAGTTACTAAAGGTCAAGGTACTCAGGTCCAGAATGATGCTATAACACAATTCGGGCAAAGGTTGTTGAAGCTCCAAGGGGAGCTTGAGCTTGTCCGAAATTTGGCAAATCTATCCTTCTCACTCAGTATTCCAAAAGTCAATCATCCAAACACCCAAAACCCCATACCTCCTCAGAACACACCAAACAAACAGAATCCTCCCACAACTCCACCGAAAAACCCAACTATTCCACCACAATGCAACACCTGCCACACTCCGAGAAACACCCACTGATCATCCCTGAACCACAAAACTCCACAAATGACCACCTCTATACCCAGGTGCCAGGACATCACAACAACCCCATCTACGTGGAGACTCTGCCACACTCCACCCAACCCATTTCATACACACCTGAATCCGGTAAGAAGGATTTGCTTATAAAGAATTTGGTTGAAGAACTTAAGAAGTTGACTAGCCGAGTTCAAGGTGTTGAAGGAAGCAACGAAGTTGAAGGGCAGAACTATGAAGACCTTTGCATACAACCAGATGTCGAACTACCCGAGGGTTATAAACCTCCTAAGTTTGGGATGTTAGACGATACAGGTGATCCGAGGGTCCATCTGAGGACCTACTGTGATAAGTTTGTAGGAGTAGGAAGAGATGAAAAGATTCGTATGAAGTTATTTATGAGGAGCCTCACTGGGGATGCTCTGTCTCGGTACATCAGCCAAGACCCTAAGAAGTGGTCCAATTGGGTGAACATGGCAGCATACTTAATGGGCCAGTTCAGGTTCAGTACGAAGAATGCGCCAGATGTGTTCTATATTCAGAATCTTAAGAAGAAGCCCACTGAACCTTTTTGTGAGTATGCTACTCGCTGGAGATCTGAAGCCACTAGGGTCAGCCATGCCCTAGATGAAGAACAGATGAACAGATTCTTTGTCCGAGCATAAGACCCACAGTATTATTAGCGGTTGATGGTGATCAAAAACAAAAAATTCTCTGACATTATCAAGTTAGGTGAGAGAATTGAAGAAGGGATCAAAAGCAGAATAGTTACCAATTTTGAAGCGTTGTAGGCTACGAACAAGGCACTGCAATTTGGCGGTGTGCCTAAGAAGAGAGATTGGGAGATGTAATGGTTGCACAAAGGGCTAAATCCCCACTAAAATATCAAACCTACCAAACACCCCCGCTCACATATCAACCATCGCCTTTACCAACATACCAAGCACCCTCGCCCACCTATCAGTCATCACCCCCAACACCTAATTATCAGCCTACTTCTCCCAGATATTCCCAACCAACTCCTATTTACCATACCTACAACTCTCAACCATTTCACTTCCAGCCACCTCATGCTCACCAAAATTTTCCAAGACCTCGACCCAATTTTGACCGCAGGCCGCCAAAACAATAAACTGCCATTGCTGAGCCTATTGATTAGCTATATGAAAGGATGAAAGCTATTAGTTATGTCACTCCTATCTCTGATGTAACCCTTGAGAATCCCTCTTAATGGGTTAATCCAAATAAGACCTGTACATACCATTCTGGCATGAAGGGACACACAATCGATGAGTGCCTCTCACTGAAAGATAAGATACAATATTTGATTGATAATAAGGTCATTCTAGCAAAGGAATCTACTCCCAATGTCCGCAACAATTCGCTCCCAGACCATAAGGGTGGAGACATCAATATGATCGAGATAGAAGAAGATTGGGACCTAGAGGGGTCAATCGGGTTAATCATAGAAGGTGATGACCCAAATAAGCCAGCAGTCACTCTTAATCCTATCATAGTACAGATTCAGCAATCCGGAGATGTTGAGGTAACGACGTCAGTCCCATTTGAGTTTCAAGCGGCACCACCTGCAGATGCACCTGAGCCATTCGAGGTTGAAGTTATGCCACATGCTAAGGCACCTGTCTCATTGGAAGTGAAAGTAGTTTCACCAATCACAGTGGCGGTATCAACCACGCCACCCTTTTACACCAACTCTATACCATGAGATTATGTAGCTGAGGCAAGAAGGAAAGGCAAAATCAAGATAGAAGAAGCTACTGATGCACATTGAATGACAAGGACCGGTAGGGTCTATACACCTGAACACTTGATAGAGTCCAATAAGCAGGCCTCCAACAAGCCACGCATCATTGAGACATGCCCAAACGATCTTTGGAGGAAGGTGCAGGCCAAAGAATACTCAGTCATCGATCAGTTGAACAAAATCCCAACCCAGATATCCATTATGTCATTGCTACAGAATTAAGAGACGCACATAAATGCTTTGATAAAAGTGCTGAACGAAGCATATGTGCCAAATAACATCACATGCGGGGAAATGACCAATATGGTAGGTCAAGTACTGTAAAGTAATAAGATCACTTTCCACGAGGACGAGCTTCCACCTGAAGGGTTAAGTCACAACAAAGCACTGCACATCACTGTGCAATATGTGGACCACTTCATCACCAGAATTCTGATTGACAGGGGATCTAGCCTCAACATTTGTCTATTGACAACGCTCAAGAAATTGGGTAAGGGATTGTAAGATATAATAAAAGGGTCGATGAATGTGAAAGATTTTGACGGTTCTCAAAGATCTACCATAGGTGAGATCAGTCTTTGTTTTAAAATGGGACCTACATGGTTCGAGGTTGATTTTCAGGTGATAGGCATATCAGCGTCCTACAACCTGTTATTGGGACGACCATGGATACATGCCACTGGGGCTGTGTTATCAACATTACATCAGGTAGTGAAGTTTGAATAGAACCACCAGGAAGTGATCATCCATGGAGATGCAAGCAACCCCATCTATAGTCGCCAGACCATCCCAGTGGTTGAAGGTAGAAGAAGGCTAGGTGGAGAAACCTACCACCATATCGAGCGGGCCAACGCAATAGAGAAAGACAAATGGTGGGATAGTAAGATTGAAAGCATACTAAACTGGAGTGGGTATGAGCGTGGCAGAGGAGTCGGTAAGAATCTTCAAGGGACTGTTGCGTCATTGTTGAGGAGGAGGAGATGGAAGGCCCTTCCATCCAAGCCGTGAGCAAGGGATCATTCCTTAAGAACTGGATTGTTAGAACATCCAGGGCCCGACGAGTCCCGGGGTAGCAAGGCTGAACAAGCATTGTCTATTTTTATTTTTATTCACTAAATGATTTCCTTTTCGCATTTCCATTTTTTGCAATAAGATCTTCAATGTTCCAAAACATTTGGTTAAATTATCAAAACGTTTTTATGTTTTAATGAATCAACATTTATTATTATTATTGTTTTTCTCTCATCAATTCTGTCAATACAACATTACTATTTCCTATCTTGATGAACCAATGACTGTGACATGCAACGAGACAACGCAACAAAAGGACGGTGATTCAAAAAAAGAGGATGATATCATACATGATGAAATTGTCAAAGAAGTTGAGAATTTTGAGAACAGACCTAAGTCCAACCTGGACGAGACTGAGGTCGTTAACTTGGGAGATTCAGAAATTGTCAAAGAAACTCGCATCAACATTCACTTATCGCCATCAGAGAAGAAGAAATACACACAATTCTTGAAAGAATATGAAGACATATTTGCATGGTCGTACGATGACATGACTGGTTTAAGTACATCCATTGTGGCTCACAAACTGCCAACCAATCCAATATGCCCTCAGGTAAATTAGAAGCTCAAAAAGTTCAAGCCTGACATGAGTTTGAAAATCAAAGAGGAAGTTACCAAGCAAATCAACGCAAAGGTTCTCCGGGTGGTTGTATATCCGACATGGTTAGCCAACATTGTGCCAGTTCCTAAGAAAGATGGAAAGGTCAGGGTTTGTGTCGATTACTGGGATCTCAATCGGACCAGTCCGAAGGACAATTTACCTCTTCCAAACATACACATCCTGATTGACAATTGTGCCAAGCATGAACTGCAGTCGTTCGTAGATTGCTTTGATGGTTACCATCAGATTTGGATGGACGAGGAAGACGCTGAGAAAACGACTTTCATTACGCCATGGGGAGTTTACTGTTATAAGATAATGCCATTCGGCCTAAAGAATGCTGGGGCCACCTATATGAGAGCTATGACCACCATCTTCTATGACATGATACACAAAGAGATCGAGGTGTATGTGGATGACGTCATTATCAAGTCTAAAAAGCCACCGACCACATAGAAGATCTGAGTAAGTTCTTCAATAGGTTACGAAAGTATAACTTGAAATTAAACCCCGTGAAGTGTGCATTCGGGGTTCCTGCTGGAAAATTTCTTGGGTTCATTATCAGCTGCCGGGGAATAGAATTGGATCCGTCGAAGGTCAAAGCCATCCAAGAGTTACCACCACCAAAGAACAAAAATGATGTGATGAGTTTCCTGGGACGCGTTAACCGGTTCATATCCCAATCCACAATTATATGTGAACTAATCTTCAAGATGGTAAAGAAAGATGCTGCAACCAAATGGACCGAGGACTGTCAAAGGGCCTTCGACAGAATCAAGGAGTACTTGTCAACACCACCAGTCTTGGTACCACCAGATCCAGGTAGGCCCTTGCTACTCTACCTCGTAGTATTAGATGGAGATTTTGGCTGCTTTCTGGGGTAGCATGACGAGACAGGGAGAAAAGAGCAGGCTATATATTATCTGAGTAAGAAGTTCACTCCATACGAGGCATGCTATTCTTTACTAGAACATACCTACTGTGATCTAACCTGGGTAGCACAAAAGCTAAG
This sequence comes from Nicotiana undulata, assembly GCA_005239495.1. Taxonomy (NCBI): domain Eukaryota; kingdom Viridiplantae; phylum Streptophyta; class Magnoliopsida; order Solanales; family Solanaceae; genus Nicotiana; species Nicotiana undulata. Next base: position 65,897 of record MDKH01134797.1, read on the forward strand.
GCATTACTTCTGTGCCTACACCACATACCTCATATCGAGGATGGATCCCCTAAAGTACATCTTTCAGAAGCCCATGCCCACTAGCAAGCTAGCCAAGTGGAAAATCCTGTTAAGTGAGTTCGACATTGTCTATGTGACTCAAAAAGCGGTCAAGGGACAAGCGTTGGCAGACCATGTTGCTGAGAACCCTGTGGATGGAGAATACGAACCCCTGAAAATGTATTTTCCTGATGATGAGGTGTCATTCATATGCGAAGATATTGCATAATCCTATGACGGTTGGAGAATGTTCTTCGATGGAGCGGCAAATTTCAAAGGAGTCGGCATTGGAGCTATCCTGGTATCGGAAATCGGCCAACATTATCCGTCATATGCTAAACTAAGATTCCCCTGCACCAACAATATGGCAGAGTATGAAGCCCGCATCTTAGGGCTCAACATAGCCATTGGCATGAATATTCAGGTGTTGCTGGTAATTGGTGATTCAGATTTGCTAATACACAAAGTACAAGGAGAATGGGCTACTAAGAATTCTAAGATACTACCGTATCTGCACCATGTGTAGGAATGAGAAAGAAGTTCACGAAGACAGAATTTTGGCACGTCCCTAGAATTTAGAACGAGTTCACCGATGCACTGGCCACTTTATCATCCATGATACAACACCCATATAAGAACTTCATTGAACCTATTCCAGTAAAGATCCATAGCCAGCCGGCCTACTGTGCCCATGTTGAAGAGGAAGCAGACGGAAAACCACGGTTCCATGATATCAAGGAGTATTTGTCATAGGGAGAGTACCCAGAGCTTGCAAATCATACTCAGAAACGCACGCTCCAGAGATTGTCCAACAGTTTCTTTCACAGTGAAGGAATCATGTACATGAGAACTCCTGATTTGGGATTGTTGAGATGTGTTGAATCAAAGGAAGCTTCCAAATTACTTGAAGAAATCCATGCTGGGACCTGTGGCCCACATATGAATGGTTTTGTCTTGGCCAAAAAGATACTTAGAGCCGATTATTTCTAGATGACCATTGAAACGGACTACATCTAGTATGTTCGAAAATGCTATCAATGCCAGGTACATGCGGATATGATAAATGTACCCCCAAATGAGCTCAATGCAACAAGCTTGCCTTCGTCGTTCGCCACTTGGGAAATGGACGTCATTGGACTGATCGAGCCTATCTCCTCAAACAGACACAAGTTCATCTTGGTAGCAATCAATTATTTCACTAAATGGGTCGAAGCAGCATCTTACAAAGCGGTGACTAAGAATGTCGTGGCAGACTTTGTCCGCGACCACATTGTTTGTCGATTCGGAGTTCCATAGTCTATCATCACCGACAACAACTCCAATATCAACAGTTACTTGATGAAAGCCATGTGCGAGACTTTCAAAATCAAACACAAGAATTCCAAAGACTATAGACCTCAGATGAATGGAGTTGTAGAAGCCGCCAACAAGAACATCAAGAAGATATTGAGGAAGATTATAGAAAAGCACAAATAGTGGCATGAGAAGTTATCATTTGCTTTGTTGGGTTACCGCACCACAGTCCGTACATCAACTAGGGCAACTCCTTACTTGATGGTTTATGGTACGAAAGTTGTTATTCCTACCGAAGTGGAGATTTCTTCCTTAAGAATCATACAAGAAGTTGAGCTCAGCGATGCAGTATGGATAAATAATCGTTATGAGCAACTAGCCCTCATAGATGGAAAAAGGATGAATGCAGCATGTCATGGACAACTTTATCAGAATAGAATGTCCACAGCCTTCAACGAAAGAGTCAATCCAAGACAGTTCACACCGGGGCAGCTAGTGTTAAAGAAGATCTTTCCACATCAAGATGAAGCCAAAGGAAAATTCTCTCCCAGATGACAAGGTCCGTATATGGTTCACCGAGTATTGACTGGAGGAGCAATTACACTTGCAGAAATAGACGGAGAAGTCTGTCCAAATCCAATCAATTCAGATGCAGTCAAATGATATTATGTGTAACTTTATATTCTTCTCTCAATGATGTAAATTGAATTACGCCTGACCTGATTCCCGTTTAAGAGGGGATACGTAGGCATCCCTATGGGTTCGGTCACAATTCAATAAAAAAATTATTTTCCCCCACAATTGAAAAATGGGCAGAATGTTGAGGAGGACCCTCAAAATTCCGAAGCAAGTTCAGTCGATCGCAGCATGCGCAACAGTCAAAGTCTTCAACCCATCTAACTAGGGCAGGATTTTGAGGAGGACCGTCAAAATTTCGTAGCAAGAGAGGTTGCAATGTCTTGAACCGTGTCACAGTCGTCGGTTCATCTAAATTATTTTAAAATATATGTTTATACTATATCTTTACAAAATCATGCATACTCACTCTTGAAAATAGCTCTGTTTAGCAAACGCTACCCCGATGATGTGAACAAGATCATCAGAGCAAGCATATGAGTCAAGAAGATCCAGCAGGGATACGAACCAACCTTCCCCGTTTACAGAACTCACGATTATTCTTTCGATGCAGGAACAAAGAACAAACGCACAGAGAAGTCACAAATCACCACACAATTGCAAAAGACAAAATTTACAGTCTGCCCAAAGAACGAGCACACTCATAGCCATAGTCCTCAAAACCATTGCACATGCCGACACTTGCTATCAGCAAAAACAAGCAATGCTCCGTAGTCACAACGCTCACAAACGTCGTAGTATCAAAGCCCGCTGCAAGCTAAGAAATTCTACTGTCATTTATTATTTAACCATCTGCATGAGGTTAAGCTCTACCTCCATTTACATAAGGCTAAACTTCTGCCTTCCCCTTCATAAGCCTACCCTCTGCCTTCCTATCTGCATGAGGTTAAGTTCTACCTCCATTTGCATAAGACTAATATTCTGCCTTCCCTTGCATAAGGCTAATCTTCTGCCTTCCCTTGCATAAGGCTACCCTCTACCTTCCTATCTGCATGAGGTTAAGCTCTACCTCCATTTGCATAAGGCTAATCTTCTGCCTTCCCTTGCATAAGGCTAATCTTCTGCCTTCCCCTGCATAAGGCTACCCTCTGCCTTCCTATCTGCATGAGGTTAAGCTCTACCTCCATTTGCATAAGGCTAATCTTCTGCCTTCCCTTGCATAAGGCTAATCTTCTGCCTTCCCCTGCATAAGGCTACCCTCTGCCTTCCTATCTGCATGAGGTTAAGCTCTACCTCCATTTGCATAAGGCTAATCTCTGCCTTCCATCTGCATAAGGCTACCCTCTGCCTTCCTATCTGCATGAGGTTAAGCTCTACCTCCATTTGCATAAGGCTAATCTCTGCCTTACATCTGCATAAGGCTACTCTCTGCCTTCCTATCTGCATGAGGTTAAGCTCTACCTCCATTTGCATAAGGCTAATCTCTGCCTTCCATCTGCATAAGGCTACCCTCTGCCTTCCTATCTGCATGAGGCTAAGCTCTGCCTCCAATTTACATTTTTCACCGAGACTAAGCGTTGTCTTTCAACATTATTTACTTCGCTTTTCTTTCAGTCTAAGCTCTAGCCTTTAACTCACAAGACTAAGTTTTGTCTTGTCAGCATCATATTATTGCATCTCATGGACTGAAATATCGCCAACCTGTCCAAAGGCGTCATAGTTTAGAGGCACCATCTTCATGGCCCGAGAACACCATGTCATGGCCTGAGGATCTTTCTCAATTTTTCATATCATTATTCAAAGGCGTCATAGTTCGGAGGCACCATCTTCATGGCCCGAGAACATCATTTCATGGCCTGCAAATCTCTCATCAAACAATTCATGGCCCAGGACGTCATAGTCTAGGACGTCATCCTTAACCGTCCGAAGACGACATTCATAGTCCAACAGGAACTTGCATCATGTTTAAATTTATGCATAGTATACGTTTGTATTGCTTTATTTGCAGGTAACCCGACGAGCGACGACTACCCCGTGGGAGCGATCTCGCTCCAGTTCTCTCAGCCATATCAAACCTAACCTCTTCCGTGAACCGTTCATTCATCCAGCCCTAGATGTTGCGTCCGTTCTTGAAATGACTTCACCGGTATTCTTCGCGGATGGATCTGGAACTACATATGGCCTGATTCCTATAAAACCAGGGATATGTTGGTAGCTCAGAAGCCAGGGTGCAGCCTAAATCTCTCGAGTCGTTTTGCTCGGTCAAAATTGGCCATCATATCTTTATCCGACAAACTCTTTCATCCTTTCCGGGTAAAGAGGGGCAGCAGTCGATACCCATTTTTTCCCAAAATATTTCAAATTTGCAATTGGTATTTTTCCATTATTTTCCTATATTTTAATTAATTTATTCAGCATTTTATTTCCAATAAATAATCACAAAATTGCATTACAAATAATTTGAAAGGATTTCTTGATTTTATTTAATTTTTATGGTCTTATTAAGACCAAATTATTTCATAATTAGCCAAATTTGCACTTTTTGGCTATAATTGCAACAACTTTGCAATTATAGCCCAATCATATGATTTTGTACTATTGTTTTGAACGGAAATTAGTCATTTGTATTTGTAAATACTAAGTAATCACGTTAAATTATTTTCTACGCATGAAATCCATTTTTTATAATTAAAAACTATGTTTGTAAATTGTTTATTTAATTTACATTGGGTATTTAACAAATAGCCACTTTTATTTCAATTCTAGCCTAATTGAACCTGACCCCAACCCAATTAAATAGCCCAAATATCCCTAGGCCCCATCCTTTAATTACCCGGCCCAAACCTTTTGTTTAATCGGGACCGTTGATCAATTTTGATCAATGGTCCAGATCTCCCCTTACCTAATTAACCTTAGAGACTACCCCACTTTCCCCTCTCATTTCTCTCTTTCAATCCGCCGTTACATCTCTCTCATTTCTCAAACTCTCTCTGCTAAGCTTTCTCACTGGTCGTCACTCGCCGGTAACTATGGTGGTCTCACCACCATCCTAGCCCCCATGGATCCTTCCTATGTCGGGTTACTGCATCCTTGAGGTCCTCAAAAGAAACCTGAGGCGGTTTAACTCACCCCATGGCTTTTCATGTCATTCTCAGGCCGTTCATGGTCGTATGAGTAAGATTTTGTCTTCTCCGGCCAGAACCTGTGGTTTCTAATCCGATTCTCTTCCTCTTTGGGTTATCCCTCTTAAACCCTAACTACTAGCTCTTGATTTCTTAGATCTGTAATAGATCTGGGTATATTTTGAGTTATTTTTCTGTTTTCCTTAAAGATTTTCCGATTTTTTCTAAAACGACTCTTCGTCTTCAAACTAGGGTTCTTAACCTCTTTCAAAAATGATTTTTCCTTCTGATTTTAGTATTATCCTATGCTTTTCACTATGTTTAAACGTTTATTTGAGTCTTTGTGTTTTTATCCGAGTTATTATGTTAAAACCCCAAACTCCTCCTGGGTTCCTGAGTTTGTCTTTGATAATATGTTTGTTTAATTTGCGTATGTGCTTGTTTCTCACGAGTGATATGAGTTTCTGTGATTTCGCCTTATTTTGCTTGTTAGGGTTTCTGATTCTTTACTTCTTCTACCTATATCATGTATATTCTGCTAATTCATACTATGTTCTATGTGAATCCCTAATTTTGTATGATTTTACCATACTTAGCTTATTAGGGTCTTTGATTTTGCTTATTATGTGTTTATTCCGCTTGTTCGCATAAATTTGTGCTAAATCATTAATATTTTCTATTTTTTTGAATCCTTGAATCCTTGTGATTGATTATTCACTGATCTCGTGTGATATTCTCTACTGATTTTGACCTTTTGAGATATTTCTGACCTTATTCTATGGGCAATTATGTTGTTAACTAATTCTCAAGCATTTTCCTTAATTAGAATCTTCTGAACCTAGCCTCTATTACATGTTCTATACTTATGCCATGTTGAAAACTATTTCCTTATGTGTGATATCCAGCCTTATATGATTTTCCTTCCTTATTTAGTATCTACTATTACCGTTTGAATTTAAATCCTTAATTAAAGGGAGTACATATACTGATTTGATTCTAATTGGTACATAGTTCCATAATTACTGCTGAACTATGATTTCTGCCTTATTTGCTACCTGTTTTCAAACTATAAATACACTGCTCTTTCATTAACTTACACACACGAACACTTTGGTTCAAAAGCTCTTTCTCTCACACTCAAATTTCCTGTTCTCTTTCTGTGCTACTTACTATGGTTCTAAGTCAGTCGGCTGTAAGACAATGCCGATTGCTATATTCTCTGGTTCTTCACTCCGTGTTTACTATCTTCTATACTGGTATGTCCTGATTTCGATTTAAGTCCCAAAAATAACATGTTCCTTTTACTACTTCAATTCATCCTGTTTCTAGTCTGTTTTCACTTGTGGTTTTGTTGTTCAACCTGCAATTAATATGTCTACTTTATTGCTTTATCAGAATGCTTCTGAATATGCCCCACCCTTAGAATCAACATTCTTATGAAATGTTATTCGCCCTTTCTGTAGTACGTCTCAATGTAACTCTGTTTCCTTGTATGCATAACTAGTTTTAGTATGAACCTGTCTTTGGCAAGACAACTTGTACCTTAAATTACCTGGTTCTGTGTAAACTCTGAAGTTCATGCTATACCCTAACCCCCTTGAACCCCCTTTAGAATGTTTATGATCATGTACCTATGTATACCTCTGCCTGCTATGTGTTTACTATTATGTGCTCTACCTGTCCCCAATCCCCCATTACCCTAGTGTGAAAGTTTGTAGTATTGAACGTGTCTTTGTTTTGTGTTCTTTGGATTTTGCTGAGCCTGTCTTGGTTATGTGTTCTTTGGATTTTGCTGAGCCTATCTTGGTTCTGTGCTTGGTTTGTTGTTTGTTGATCCTACTCCTCTCAAAACTGTCTTATTGAATAACTTCCTCTGTTTTTTTTACAAAACTATTTGAAACAAGTCTCTTTTCAAACTGTTTTCCTACTTAAAACCTTTTCAAAACTTTGTCAAGCACTCTCACTCTACTCTTAGACCTTTAAGTTCTGCCCCTCTAATGTGTGACTACTTAGGAATCTCTATGAGATTCCTCTGGACTCTGATGCATTAGAGCTGGCTCTTCCACACTGCACTTACTCAATTATGGTTGGGAAATCTGGGTGTGAGCACTGCCCTGCAGGTCCTTAGGGAACTCTGACACACCCGGACATGAGAAAGGTTGTGAAAGACCATTTGGCTTCTGAGATTCTGAGATGTGGGCCTATTTGCAGGCTCCGTATAGTGTAACTTCTTGTCTTCTTTATCTATTCATGTAATTCATTTAATATTGGTTTGTAATAATTAGTGTAAATGAATATTAGGGATGGATAGTGAAAAGCGGAGGGTAGATATATAGGTTATCTACCTCAAGGGTAGAAACCATGGTTTAGGTTTACATTTTTGTATGCGCACTAGAATCCATGCTTAGGACCAATACATGCAAAGCATATCATGCATTCGATACCATGCCCCCTTAGGTTCATGTATACTGTTTTCAGCATCTCGTTTTGACATTCTTATTATCACTTAGAAATCCTGTCTTTAGGCTAATAAATAGCATTTACATAAACTGTTACTTATACACATCTTTGAAATCATGTTTAAACAACGTTGCAACCTTGTGTGCATTTAGAAATCCTTCTTTAAGAACTCCTCATATCTTGAAATCATGATGTGCATTTAAAAATCCTGCTTTAGGAATTTGCATCATTCCACATTTTATATGTGCATATTAGAATACCATATTTAGGATATCGTTCATACTCTCTCAGATACATCTAGTTAAACTACTGATGCATAAGGATATAAATAGTCTCACCCTGCTTTAAACAAATTGGTAATAATCCTGTATCTTGTAAAACCTAGAACAACATGTTTTAGGTGAAATAACTTATAACAGTTTTCTTTAATAGTTATGGCAGCCCCTGTGCATTATCCCACGTCTTAGGTAACCAATTCTTACAAAAAATGGAAGCTGCCTCTTTTTGTTTACTGCTTAATGGTTAACATTCTTAAAATCAGTAGGCAAACTGATTAGGGCCCTGCTTTCGAGTTCGTAAAACCAAATCTGCATATCTCCTGTGTTCTGATCTTAACCTAGACATCATGTTTTAGGATCCTTCTTAATAAAACTGCCCTTGTTTGTGTTTGAGTCGTGCTGTTTATGTGCACTATCTGTAGAGGTAAACCTGGGCCTCTAGTTGCCTCTTTCTGCCTTATTTGAGAAAGTCCAAATTTGTTCTTGCATGTCGCCTTAGTATTTTCTCCTTTTTAACCTTAGGGGTCTGTCTAGAACTGCCCATAGGTAGAGTTCCTAAATTCCTCTGGGACCATTAAGAAGGGACGGGTAACAACACGCGATAGAGGTCGTTAAATAAAAACTCGCTTAAATCACCGCTAAAGGGTGGGAAAGGGTAGATATGGATATGATGACCGGTGCGCTAATGCCACGTGTAGCCCCTCTTCTGAGGAGTGATTACCGGACATTGTACCGATGTGATCCTATAGGATAAACAACTTAGGACCCCCCCTAGTCCGTACATATATATGCATAGGTTATAAATCCTTAGACTTCAAATCTTTTAAACTTTAGCACATATGTGTGCTTAGACTGCAAATCTTTTCAAAACCCTTAACTTGTTTAAACTCTAATTGCTTATTTTCTACTTGTCTAAATTCACAAAGTTGTTTGGCCGGGAACCACAATTGTGGACTTTGAGGGGAGCCTAACACCTTCCCCTCGGAGTAATTTCAAACCCTTTGCCAATCTCTAGTTAACTAATTAGTGTTGTAATGACCCTTAATAGGTGCCCTAACGCAACTTAAATTGTTAGGTGGCGACTCTCCAATTCCTTATATACCCCCCTATCCCAAAATGAAACGAGTTGTCCCGAGAATGTCATGAACCCTGACCGATCCGAAAGGAGAAGAAAAAAGGGGGCGCGACACCCGCCAGTGAAGCAAAAGCTCCGAAAATTCAAGCCTGATATGAGTTTGAAAATCAAGGAGGAAGTCACTAAGCAAATGAACACCAAGGTCCTCAGGCTGGTTGAATACCCAACATGGTTAGCCAACATCGTTCCAGTACCGAAGAAGGATGGAAAGGTCAGGGTTTGTGTCGATTACCGAGATCTCAACCGAGCCAGTCCAAAGGATGACTTTCCCCTTCCAAACATACACATCCTAATCGACAATTGTGCCAAACATGAACTCCAATAATTTGTGGATTGTTTTTCCGGTAACCACCAGATCTAGATGGACGAGGAGGACGCTGAGAAAAATGCTTTTATTATGCCATGAGGAGTATATTGTTACGAGATGATGCCATTCGGCCTAAAGAATGTTGGTGCCACCTACATGAGGGCTATGACTACTATTTTCCATGATATGATACACAAGGAGATCGAGGTATATGTGGACGATGTCATCATCATATCCAAGAAAGCCACCGACCATATAGAAGATTTAAGGAAGTTCTTCAACATATTGCAGAAATACAACTTGAAACTAAATCCCGGAAAATGTGCATTATGGGTCCCTGCCAGAAAGTTGCTTGGGTTTATCGTCAACCGCCGAGGGATAGAACTAGATCCATCAAAAGTCAAAGCCATCCAGGAGCTGCCACCACCAAAGAATAAGAAGGATGTAATGAGTTTTCTGGGACGGCTAAATTAAATCAGCCGGTGCATAGCCAGTCTACAGTCATATGTGAACCAATCTTTAAGATGTTAAAGATAGATGCTGCAACCAGTTAGACCGAGATTTGTCAAAGGGCATTCGACAGAATTAAGGAGTACTTATCAACGCCACTAGTTTTGGTCCCGCCAGAGCCAGGTAGACGCTTATTACACTACCTTGCGGTACTAGATGGAGCTTTCGGCTGCAATCTAGGGCAGCATGACGAGACAGGGAGAAGGAGCAAGCTATCTATTATCTGAGTAAGAAGTTCACTCCATATGAGGCACAATACTCTCTGCTGGAACGTACCTGTTACGCTCTAACCTGGGTAGCCAGAAGCTGAGACACTACTTCTGTGCCTACACAACATACCTCATATCAAGGATGGATCCCTTGAAGTATATCTGTCTCGCCCAAAAACCGAGGGACGAGACCGGCGCCTAACTGGATGAACCCAGTCAAGCGGACCTGTATTGCCTTTCCTACCCAACGCATTACCCAATGTTCATAATATACATTGTTCCATAAGAATTAGCCAATTTAGATACAAAGTACGATTTACAACATAGGTTCATTTTCCTCTTTTAACTTTCAACATTTGATAATCCAAAAACATATATAATACATACAACGTTTCCGATGCGAACCACAACTATGAGTGAGTACAACTACCGCCCAAAATATACATATATACAACCCACACGGTGTCTACGGAGCCTCTAAGAGTACTAGGAGTTTTACATAAACTTTCCGGTAACAAGGCCCTGGCTATACCTTTTACAACATAAGCAAAAAAGAATGATATAGTCCTCACACGGCCCCGAGAGGAAATGGGGCTCACCAAAACTGCTGAAAAGATGAAGAGGAGGCACCACTAACGGCGGGCTGAGCTACCTGCTATGGAACCACCTACATCCATATAAAATATGTAGCGCCCCCGGCAAAAGGGACGTTAGTACCGTTGAATAGTACTAGTATGTATGAACAAAGTTTATTCTAAGTAAAATCAAATAGTACACAATTGGAAGACAGTCAGGGCAACCACACAGATACCACATAGATATACAGAAAATCACAATGAAGATTTCACAGTTACTCATTTCAATTATTCATCCGTTCACATTTCACCATTATTACCTCTCCACCCTTATTACTTCGTGTTGCGGCGCGCAACCCGATCCTACCGTAAATTCACATCTCACCTTTATTACCTCTCCACCCTTATAACTTCGTGTTGCGGTGCGCAACCCGATCCCACCGTACATTCACATCTAACCTATATTACCTCTCCACCCTTATTACTTCGTGTTGCGTCGTGCAACCCGATCCCACCGTACAATCACATTTGATAGAAACAACAGCCAATCAATTAAATCACAGGGATTTTCATCATCAAGAACATAAGTTCATATCAACCCATAACTATGTGAAATCAAGGCACAATGATCCTTACCAAACAGTGATTCATATATGGTGTTGCCAAAATTATTTAACTCAACTAATTCAATACACAATTTCTGTTCATCAGTTGCCACACATGGCCTTTAGCAATTAAATACATTCCCACGTTAGGGTACATTAACATTCTTTCATTTAGTAGGAGATACTCCCATATCGACATATTTGAATGTTTAACAAGCCTTACACATGATAGGATAAGCACAGAGAATCACCTTTCACAATCTCAATTAGCATGGTAACCAACTAAGAAAATCAGGGAATGCAATCTTACACCTCAACACAGCCGGACAATCAGTTCACATATGCTCAAGTAAGAAATTCTTACCGTGTCCTCGGACACCAACAAAGTGACTCTACAAAGATTAAAGTTTTCCATACATACCTTGAGTCGAAATTCCTCTTTAATATCTATCACAATTCACCGAACCGCCTAGCATCGTCAATCTAGTCCACAATGTGACATATTTCACTTTAATATCCTGCTATGCAGTCCGCATTCCCAAAATGCGATCGCATCTTGGGCCGCATAGTTGTCCTCAAATTGGACAGAAGGCTGTCCAGGTATGGGACCACTATGCGGCCCAAGATGCGATCGCATTTTGGGCCGCATAGTTGTCCTCAAATTGGACAGAAGGCTGTCCAGGTATGGGACCACTATGCGTTACGCATACCTGATCTGCGATCGCATAGTGCACCACAGATCTGTGCAATTTTGGAAAATTTTATCTTTTAAGTCCCGAGGTACTTTTTACTCAAAAGGGTAAGTTTTAAAGAAATTCTACAGTTATAACAACACAGGGACCTATTCGGACATTATTTTAGACATGAAATTTTACGGGACTTTACATCCTCCCCCACTTAAAATCATTCATCCTCGAATGAGTATCGGGGAATCTTTTTTTTTTTTTGGAAACACAATATGCAAACCCCCAATTTTCACTAACTTCGATATTTTCTGAAAATTTTGCCAGAGTTTCCTTTGTAATTAGGCCTATCTACCTGTCAGAGTCCCCCCGAAACACATTGTTAAATAATTTAACACATTTTCAATTACTCCAACAACTTGCACATAATTCAGTCATCTCATCAAATCGTATACAACTCAATTACTTCAACATGCTATACATAATTCAGTTAGCACCACAACTTGCATATCATTTAGCTATCACATGAATTGCACATACTTTAGCTTAATTCAAGGAGTTGCACATTACCCAAATAATCACAACATACACAAATATGGAACAACTTGAGATGTTACAAGAGTAGGGCATTTAGGGGGGAAATGGGGTGCTTTTTGCACAAAATTTGGCACAACATATAATTGCTTAGAGATGGCAGCTGTCACGATCACTACTAGACTTGTTCAAACAAATGGAGATATTTTTGTTTCATTTCATTTTCCGCTTCCCACGTGGCTTCCTCGACTTGCTGACTTCGCCATAACACTTTAACAGAAGCAATTTCTTTGTTTCTCAATCTACGGACTTGCCTATCAAGAATAGAAACCGAAACCTCTTCATATGACAATTCATCATTAATTTCAATGGTCTCAACTGGCACGATGGCAGCTGGATCTCCAATTACCTTTTTTAACATGGACACATCAAATACATGATGCACTAATGACATTCCAGGGGAATTCTAGCCTATATGCTACTTGCCCTATCCTTTGAGCGATTCGATATGGCCCGACATACCTCGGGCTCAATTTCCCTTTCCTTCCAAACTGCATGACTCCCTTCATAGGAGATACCTTCAAGAATACCCAATCACCTACTTGAAACTCCAAATCCCTACGACGAACGTTCGCATAGGATTTCTGACGACTTTGAGCAGTTTTCATCCTCTCTTGATTGACTCTAACTTTTTCCATAGCTTGATGTACAAGATCCGGTCCTAGAAATTCAACCTCACCAACCTCAAACCATATGATAGGAGACCTACACCCCCTGTCGTACAATGCCTCAAATGGGGCCATCTGAATACTAGCATGGAAACTGTTATTGTAAGCAAACTCTATAAGCGGCAAGTGATCATCCCAGCTACCCTTGAAATCTAATACACAAGCTCGTAGCATATCTTCAAGCGTCTAAATAGTCCGCTCCGCTTGACCGTCCGTCTGTGGGTGGAAAGTTGTGCTTAGATTTACCTGAGTACACAAACGTTGCTGAAATTTCTTCCAAATGTTAGCTGTAAACTGGGCCCCTCGATCTGAGATAATATAAACTGGAGTGCCATGGAGTCTGACCATTTCTTTGATATACAACTGAGCATACTGTTCTGCAGTATCGGTGGACTTGGCTAGCAAGAAATGTGCTGACTTCGTGAGTCGATCCACTATTACCCAAATTGAGTCGAACTTGCGCTGAGTGCGGGGTAACCCTACCACGAAGTCCATATTGATCATTTCCCATTTCCACATCGGTATTTCCATAAGCTGCGTCAACCCACCGGGCCTCTGATGCTCGACCTTCACTTGCTGACAATTCGAACACCTAGCCAAAAAGTACGCTACACCTCTCTTCATACCATTCCACCAATAAATCTCCTTGAGATCGCGATACATTTTCGTAGAACCTAGGTGAATAGAATACCTGCAATTATGAGCCTCTGCCATCACCCTCTCTCAGAGATCATCCACATTTGGAACACATAACCTCCCTTGGCTCCGCAAAACTTTGTCATCATTGCTGAGTGAAAATGCTGACGTCTTGTGATTCAAAATTGCCTCTCTCAACTGTACCAATGCTGGATCTCTGAATTGCTTTTCCTTGACTTCCGCTACAACCGAAGACTCTGCTCCATTATGCACCACAACATTCCCTTCATCTAAGGTCGAAAGACAGATCACTAGGCAGGCCAACTGGTACCCGTGCCAAAGGCCTCTGACCGGCTTCCAAATGTGCCAAGCTACCCATGGATTTCCGACTAAGAGCGTCAGCTACCACATTTGCTTTTCTTGGATGGTACAAAATATTCATGTCATAGTCTTTGAGAAATTCCAACCACCTCCGCTGTCTTAAATTCAACTCCTTCTATTTGAATGAATACTGTAGACTCTTGTGGTCTGTAAACACGTCCACATGGACCCCATAAAGATAATGCCGCCAGATTTTCAATGCAAACACAACTGTTGCGAGCTCCAAATCATGCGTCAGATAATTCTTCTCGTGATTCTTGAGCTACCTTGAAGCATACGCTATAACTCTACCACATTGCATCAACACACACCCCATACAAACTCTCGAAGCATCACAATAAACCACAAACCCCTCTAAAACTTCTGACAAGGTCAACACTGGCGCCAAAGTCAATCTCGACTTCAATTCCTGGAAGCTCTTTTCACAAACATCGGACCACTGAAATTTAACTACTTTTTGCGTCAACTTAGTCAATGGGGAGGCGAGGGTAGATAATCCCTCCACGAAACTCCGATAATACCCAGCTAGACCCAAGAAACTACGAATCTTTGTCGGGGTTGTTGGTCTAGGCCAATCCTTTACCGCTGCGATCTTTTGGGGATCAACCTGAATCCCTTCCCTGGAAACAACATGGGCTAAAAGGTGACTGATTCTAACCAAAACTCACATTTTGAAAACTTTGCATACAACTGGTGCTGATGAACAGTCTGTAGAACTGCCTTTAGGTGATAAGTATGATCTTCCCGACATCGAGAATAAACAAGGATGTCATCAATGAAGACTATCACAAAAAAGTCAAGAAACGGCTTAAAAACCCGATTAACAAGATCCATAAAATCTGTTGGGGCGTTGGTTAGCCCAAAAGACATTACCAGAAATTCAAAGTGCCCATAACGAGTCTTGAAGGCGGTCTTAGGAATATCCCGCTCCCTGATATTTAACTTGTGATATCCGGACCGTAATTCAATCTTTGAGAAGAACCTAGCACCTTGCAATTGGTCGAATAAATCATCTATTCGAGGCAATGGGTATTTGTTCTTGATGGTGATCGTGTTGAGCTTCCGATAATAAATACACATCCGAAGCGATCTATCCTTCTTTCTGACAAAAAGAACCGGTGCGCCCCATGGCAACACGCTTGGCCGAATGAAACCCTTTCTAATAGATCTTTCAATTTTTCTTTTTACTCTCTCAATTTTGCTGGCGCCATTCTGTAAGGTGGAATAGATATTGGCTGCGTATATGGCAATACATAAATCCCGAAATCGATCTCTCTATCTGTCGGAATCCCAAGAAGCTCGTCCGGAAAAACTTCAAGAAATTCATTCACGACCGGCACAGACTCGGGAGCAGAGACCTCTGAAGTGTTGTCCGCAACCCGAACCAGATGATAGATGCATCCCTTCCTGATCATCTCGGAGGCCTTAAGATAGGAAATAAACCTACCCCTCAGCACAACATCATTCCCTTTCCATTCAATAATTGGTTCATTAGGAAATTGGAGCCTCATAATTCTGGTTCGGCAGTCGAGTTTAGCAAAGCACGAGTAGAGCCAATCTATTCCCATGATAACATTTAAATCCACCATTACAAGCTCAATGAGATCGTCCGTGGTATATCGACCACACATCGTGACCACACAATTCCTATAGACTCGCGCGACCGTGACATAATCACCAACCGGATTCGACACAGAGAACGCTCATGAAGATGTTCGGGTTCTATCCCAAAACTTGAAGCAATAAATGGAGTGACATATGACAATGAAGACACGAGATCAATATGAGCATAAAAATCATGTGATTGTACAGTCAGAATACCTGTGAAAACATCTGGAGAAGCCTCCACTCTAGCGACCACTCAAAGCATAGAATCGACTGGGTCCCCCTTGACCCCGTGCTCTTCCCCTAGCTGCAATGCGCCCTGCTGGAGCTGGAGGGCGTGTTGAAGATGTGGCGGCTGAAGAATTGAACGGCCGAGCAGTACCCCTACCTATGCCCTGACTGGGTGCACGACAGTCTCTCTGAACATGGCCTCTATCTGCGCATCTATAGCACACCGGTATATCCAAGTAACAAGGCTCAGAATGAAACCTCCCATACTTAGGGCATGGGGCCCTCCGCTGCTGCTGGAACCTCCCACCTGAACAACCCGACTGATGGAACCTCCTGCTATCTAAACCTGGTCCAAAGCGACCTCCCTGCTGATAATTGTGCTCTGATGGCGGTGCACTAGCTGAGGACTCAGCATAGGACTGAGATGGCACAAAATGCGATCGCATCATGGGCTGCATAGATGTCCTCAAATTGGACAGAAGGCTGTCCAGGTATGCGACCACTATGCGTTACGCATACCTGATCTGCGATCGCATAGTGGACCGCATATATGTGCAATTTTGGAAAATTTTATCTTTTAAGTCCCAAGGTACTTTTTACTCAAAAGGGTAAGTTTTTAAGAAATTCTACAGTTATAACAACACAGGGACCTATTCGGGCATTATTTTAGACATGAAATTTTACGGGACTTTACATCCACCTCCACATAAAATCATTCATCCTCGAATGAGGATCAGGGAATCATATTTTTTTGGAAACATAATATGCAAACCCCCAATTTTCACTAACTCTGATATTTTTCTGAAAATTTTGCCAGAGTTTCCTTTGTAATTAGGCCTATCTACCTATGAGAGAGCCCCCGAAACACATTGTTAAAAAATTTCACACATTTTCAATTACTCCAACAACTTGCACATAATTCAGTCATCTCATCAAATCGTATACAACTCAATTACTGCAACATGCTATACATAATTCAGTTAGCACCACAACTTGCATATCATTTAGCAATAACATGAATTGCACATACTTTAGCTTACTTCAAGGAGTTGCACATTACCCAAATAATCACAACATACACAAATATGGAACAACTTGAGATGTTACAAGAGTAGGGCATTTAGGGGGGAAATGGGGTGCTTTTTGCACAAAATTTGGCACAACATATAATTGCTTAGAGATGGCAGCTGTCACGATCACTACTAGATTTGTTCAAACAAATGGGGATATTTTTCTTTCATTTCATTTTTCGCTTCCCACGTGGCTTCCTCGACTTGCTGACTTCGCCATAACACTTTAACAGAAGAAATTTCTTTGTTTCTCAATCTACGGACTTGCCTATCAAGAATAGAAACCGAAACCTCTTCATATGACAATTCATCATTAATTTCAATGGTCTCAACTGGCACGATGGCAGCTGAATCTCCAATTACCTTCTTTAACATGGACACATCAAACACAGGATGCACAAATGACATTCCAGGGGGCAATTCTAGCCTATACGCTACTTGCCCTATCCTTTGAGCGATTCGATATGGCCCGACATACCTCGGGCTCAATTTTCCTTTCCTTCCAAACTGCATGACTCCCTTCATAGGAGATACCTTCAAGAATACCTAATCACCTACTTGAAACTCCAAATCCCTATGACGAACGTTCGCATAGGATTTCTGATGACTTTGAGCAGTTTTCATCCTCTCCTGAATGACTCTAACTTTTCCCATAGCTTGATGTACAAGATCCGGTCCTAGAAATTCCACCTCACCAACCTCAAAACATCTGATCGGAGACCTACACCTCTTGCCGTACAATGCCTCAAATGGGGCCATTTGAATACTAGCATGGAAACTGTTATTGTAAGCAAACTCTATAAGCGGAAAGTGATCATCCCAACTACCCTTGAAATCTAATACACAAGCTCGTAGCATATCTTCAAGTGTCTAAATAGTCCGCTCCGCTTGACCGTCCGTCCGTGGGTGAAAAGTTGTGCTGAGATTTACCTGAGTACCCAAACGTTGCTGAAATTTCCTTCAAATGTTAGCTGTGAACTGGGCCCCTCGATCCGAGATAATATAAACTGGAGTGCCATGGAGTCTGACCATTTCTTTGATATACAACTGAGTGTACTGTTCTGCAGTATCGGTGGACTTGGCTAGCAAGAAATGTGCTGACTTCGTGAGTCGATCCACTATTACCCAAATTGAGTCGAACTTCCGCTGAGGGCGGGGTAATGATGTGCCGGAGAATTTTGGCACATTTTATACCATATTGCTTAGATTAAGGCTCGTTTCAAGAGCATTTACTCTTATTAATCGTAGAATTTTGGTATTTTGCAGTACACAAGGTGTGAACACTCAAGACCATGCAAAAGGAAGTTAAAAGAAGAGAAAAGAGAAGGAAAATGGTCAAATGCGATCGCATCTTCAACATGCGAATCGCATTTCAAACCTGGGGGTCCCATACCGCAACAGAGAGTTGAGTCTAAATTAAGGAGTGAAATGCGGCCACATATGCGACCGCATATCCCAAATGCGAACCGCATTTGAATCGCATGTTCATCTGATGCCTGAAGCCACACTGCAAATGCGACGCATGAATGCGATCGCATACCTTTAATGCGGATCGCATATTCCCAAATGCGATACATCTCTGGGACCTAGGGTTTTGAGATGCGATGGAAGAAGCCAAGATGCGAACCGCATTCCTGTTATGCGACAGGAATGCGATCGCATATCGCCCGTCAGGGGTGTTTTTGTCTATTTTTCACCCGAATATTCTTCCCACTATAAAAGGATTTACTGGGGTGTTGTGGGTTATTCTTGTCTAGCTTTTTAACA
>ML257580.1:0-10972 GCA_005239495.1 Nicotiana undulata
CTATATGAGAGAGATTGTCAGATTGCACAGTGTGCCCTTATCTATCATATCAAACCGAGGTACGCAGTTTACCTCCCATTTCTGAAGATTGTTTCAGCGAGAGTTGGGCACACAGATTGAGTTGAGCACAGTATTTTATCCTTAGACGGACGGACAGTCCGAGCGCACTATTTAGATTTTGAAGGATATGTTGCGGGCATGTGTTATTGATTTTGGTTGTTTAGGGGATCAGTTCTTGCCCTTACCAGAGTTTGCCTACAACAACAGTTACCAGTCGAGCATTCAGATGGCTCTGCATGAGGCATTGTATGGTAGGCGATGTCGGTCTCCAGTCGGATGGTTTGAGCCCGGGGAGGCTAGATTGTTGGGTTCTGAGTTAGTCCAGGATGCCTTGGATAAGGTAAAGATTATTCAGGATAGGCTTCGTACAGCTCAGTCCAGCCAAAAGAGTTATGCCGATCGTAGAGTTCGAGATTTGGCTTTCATGGTAGGAGACCAGGTGTTCCTTCGAGTGTCGCCTATGAAGCGCGTGATGAGACTCGGAAAGAAGGGCAAGTTGAGCCCTAGGTATATTGGTCCATTTGAGATATTGGACAGGGTAGGAGAGGTGGCCTACAGACTTGCCTTGCCACCNGAGTTATCCTTCGGTCCGTGTTCAGTGGAGAGGTCAGCCTGCAGAGGCAACTACTTGGGAGTCCGAGTCCGATATGAGGAGTCGTTATCCCCATCGCTTTCTCAGACTCAGGTACTTTTTCTATGTCCGTTTGAGGATGAACGTTTGTTTTAGAGGTGGAGATTGTGATGACCCAAAAGGTCATCCTAATGTAATTCTAGCTAAATCTATGTTCCGAGGCCCCGAAAGCCTTCGTTAATCTCACATCGATATGTGTGCGCAGCCCGGGCGTGTAGCCGGGAAGTCTTTACATTGAAATTGGATGAAAAATGGAATTTTTGATAATTAAATGAATAAAGTTGACTTTGGTCAACATTATTGGTAAACGGACCCGGACCCGTGATGTGACGGTTCCGGAGGGTCCGTAAGAAAATATGGGACTTGGGTGTATGCCCGGAGTCGAATTCCGAGGTCCCAGGCCCGAGAAATGAATTTTTAAAGGAAATTATTTTCTGGAAATAATAAAGGATTTTTAAAATGAGTAATTATGTGAAAGCCGTGTTACCGGGCCCGTATTACGGTTTCTGAGCCCGGAATAGGTTTATTATATGTTATTTGTCCTATCTGTGAAATTTGGTGTAAAACAGACTTGATTTGATTGGTTTCAGATCAAATGAGAAAAATTGGAGTTAATGAAGTTTTGAGAAATCTCATAGAATTTGAAATTTGGTTTGGAATGTGATTTTATGTTCCCGAGGTCCGAATGGAATTCCGAGACTAAGAATAGTTCCGTCGTGCCATTTATAACTTGTCTGAAAAATTTGAAGTCATTCCGAATAGTTTAGGCCGGTTCGGCGCATTGAAGTGAATTCTAGAATTTCAAGTTCTTAGTTTTGATTCAAATTGGTTTTGGGGAGAATTTTGAGTTTCGTTGTTGTTTTCCATGTTTCGGAAGTTCGAGCGAGTCCGTATCATGAATACAGACTTGTTGGTATATTTGGATGGGGGCTCGGGTAGGCCCAGGTGCCTCCCGGACACCACACGAGGCCAAAAACCAACTAAAACAACTGCTGGTGCAGCTGTTGCTGGTGTGACCGTAGGTGCTGTTGCCCAGCCGCAGGTGCGGGACCTTTCCTGCGGTCCCAGCCTCGCAGGTGCGGAAAAAATCCCGCAGGGGCGGGTCCGCTGATGCAGAATTCCCCCTCCGCAGGCGCGACCTCAGCCCCCATGCCCAAAGTCCGCAGGTGCGAGCTGCAGGCCGCAAGAGCAGGACCGCTGGCGCGAACTCCCTCTCCGTAGGCGCGATGCAAGGGTCCCAGGCCCTTTTCCGCAGGGGCGGTGATTTTCTCGCAGGTGCGGGACCGCACCTGCGGTCCCAAGGTCGCGGGTGCGGAAATCACTGTTGCCAGCCCCTTTTAAGTGTCCAAATTTCGGGTTTTTCTTCATTGTACCCACCATCAACTTCCATTAGAGAGCAACCAAGCTTGGGCAGCACCTCCCACGACCACCCACTGTAAGAGGTAATTTAAACCCCGTAAACTTCTATTTTTAACATTAATTCCTAGTTAAATTCACTACTAAATCATCTAAAAATCATAAAATTAGGTAGTAATTTTAGGGTTCTTAAGGATTTTGGGATTTTCCGTGTTAGGCCATGAATTCTTGTATAAATTACATAACTTCTATCCTTAGACTCCGGGTAATTGATTCCTTCATGAATTTTCGAAAATCTGAACGTGTGGGCCCGGGGTCGAATTTTAGTATTCTTGGAAGAATAGTAGGAAATAAATAATTAGGCTATGGGTTTGATTTATTGAGCCATTATTGATATACTTGGGTTGATTATGTCTAGATAATACCGATTCGGAGTTGGATTCGAGAGGGAAGGCTGTGATTGAGGCTTGACTTGCATTTTTGGAGCCGAGGTAAGTGCTTGGCCTAACCTCAGCTTGAGGGATTAGGTATAGAGTCTTATTTTGCTATGTGTAACTCATGTCCAACGTATAGGCGGTGTGACGAGTGCCTATATGTTGCGGTCAAGCATGCCCGTGAGTCAATTGTGATGTTACTGTGTTCTTAATATTCCCCGCACTATGAGTATTTGGTGAATTAGTAGTGATACCTTGATGTTGTTTCATGACGTGGGGAATTATTGAGTTATTTGTTTTAGTTGAGGCTTACACTGTGAAATTGTATTTCTGATGCGAGGTTGGTTATAGCTGAGACCCTTGTCGGACATTTGTTGAATTTGTAATTGATGATTTCTCCTTGCCGGGATAATAGAATTTTATAGAGCATTTCCATGCACTTGAGACTTCTTAATGTTGGCTTTCACATTATATTGTTGCTTTGTTTTATTATTTGTCGCACGAGGGGGCATGCCGTGCCGACTGTTTGTTACGTATCACACGAGGGGACATGCCGTGTTGATCACTTATTATTATATACGCACGAGGGGACATTTCGTGCCGAGTGATTGTGAGGTTATGCACGAGGGGACATTCCGTGCCGAGTGTTATTATATACGCATGAGGGGGCATTCTGTGCCGAGTGATTGTGAGGTTATGCACGAGGGGACATTCCGTGCTGAGTGTTATTATATACGCACGAAGGGACATTCCGTGCCGAGTGATTGTGAGGTTATGCACGAGGGGACATTCCGTGCTGAGTGTTATTATATACGCACGAGGGGGCATTCCGTGCCGAGTGATTGTGAGGTTATGCACGAGGGGACATTCCGTGCCGAGTGTTGTTCATTATCTGTTTGAGAAGTTAAATTCCTGCCTTTATCTTTACATTTAAGTTATTACCCTGTTCTACCGTGCTAGCATTTTGTTGCCCTTTTACCCCCAGCATGTTCTCCCTGTATCTGTCTTACTTGCTTATTTTCGTCGACATTTTTTTCCTATTAATATATAGAATTGCACAGGTACATATATTGTTGTCGGTCCTAGNTCCTGTTATTATATAGAGTTGCACAGGTACATATATTGTTGTCGGTCCTAGCCTCGTCACTACTTCGCCGAGGTTAGGCTCGGCACTTACTCAATACATGGGGTCGGTTGTACTGATGCTACACCTGCACTTCTTTATGTTGTGCAGACTATGCAGCCGAACCCGGTGATCACTGACGGTCGGAGCATCTCATCAGTTCATACAGGTGACATCGAGGTAGACCCGCAGACGTTCGTGGGCCTTGGCATCACCTTCTACTCTTCACTTTCAGCTCTGTCTTACTTTATATTTCAAAGACATTCCTATGTACTTATTTTCAGACCTTTGTTTTTAGTAATCTCTTAGACAGTTCGTGAGTATGTGACACCAGTTCTGGGATTTGTATATGGGTTTTATTTCGAAATTGCTATGTTATATTCTGGTTATTTGTTAACCTTCACATTGCGGACCATCGATGCCTTAGTTATCTTGTTCGTTTTAGTTGTTAATGAGTTTTATTTAGTTCAAATGTTGGCTTGTCTAGAGGGTTCAACGTTAGACGCAGTCATGGCCTGAAGGTGGGATTTCGGGTCGTGACATAAGGTTTTTAATGAGGCACCTAGCAATGCGTATTACTAAATATGTGTACTCTTTTTCCTTCATTGGGATTTTTTCCCACGGGATTTTTCCTAGTAAGGTTTTAATGAGGCACATTATCTTTTAATGAACATCCAAGGGGGAGTGTTATAAATATATATATTATATTATGGATGTTCATTTAGTACTCTGTTGTAAATAAGCTTCCTGAAGAAGCTTATCAATATGTGACTCCGTCATAAATATGTTTATCTATTTGGTACTCTATTGGAAATAAGCTTCTTGAAGAAGCTTATCAATTCGGTACATTGTTATGGATAAATATTATCCCCCGATAGAAGATTATCTATGTCTGGTACAATAGCAGCTTACACAACAGCTTGCAGTAGCAGCTTACATAGCAACTTGCAGTATCAGCTTACAAGCAGCTTGCAGTAGCAGCTTACACAACCGCTTCCTTCTTCTATAAATAGAGGAGATTTCAGTTCATTATGTAAATAAGTTTGAAAGTTGAATAATATATCACTCTCTCTCTCTATACTTGTCTTTGGTTTATTTACTTTACA
Source organism: Nicotiana undulata (assembly GCA_005239495.1). Lineage (NCBI taxonomy): Eukaryota > Viridiplantae > Streptophyta > Magnoliopsida > Solanales > Solanaceae > Nicotiana > Nicotiana undulata. Next base: position 4,711 of record ML257580.1, read on the forward strand.
GTCGTTATTTTATAACACATTTATAATTTTATATGCTAATAGTTAACATCGGTAATAAAGTAAAATTCTTTTTCCTTTTTCATAAAAATATTCTACTTTTTTATATTAAAACTGAATAATATAAAAGAAACTACATCAACCTAAATTACTAAAAAATGGGGCCTCCAAACTTACGGGGACTAAATCCCTTGCTTTACCCGCTTGGGCCTCTAGCCGCATCTGCAATATGGGTAATATGACATGAAAGATCTCAAATGTTATTCTGAAACATGCACGAACTGGAAAAAAAGGGACACATTCTGTTTGAAGTATAAAACTGACTATATAATTCACCAGCCTTGACCCCAAATTTCTTTTGGGCATGAACCTGTCTAGTAGCGAATGACAATGGATATTTTATGGATTTGTGTATGATCAGTTGATTAAATATTTGTCTGTCTATGACTATAAGTCCCGCTTATTACTCGTTGCTTTTCTAAAGACCGACTAGAACTAATAGTACGATTTTGAGAAACATACCTACTCTCTAGGTATATATATATATATATATATATATATATATATATATATTAAAAGTACGAAGGTCCTTAGCGAAATGTCGTTCGCCTTTTTTACCCTTTTTAAGTGCATTTTAAGCTGGATAAAACTATAAATATCAATAAAGTATTTTTGGTTAGAAAAAATACTTTATATGACCCAAAAAAAGGAGAAAGAAGAAGAAAATAAGAGAAATCCTCTTTCATTAATATCCATAACAAAACTTGATTTTCGTAGGTTAAAAAAAGGAAAAAAGGATCTAAAAGGAGAATAAGTAGGAAACATAAAATATCCCAATTAAAGAAAGCCAAAATTTCGTTGGGTTCAAAAGGAAAAAAATTAAGAGAATAAGTAGGAAATTTATTGTTAATGAATATCCCTATTACTAATGATACTAGGGTTTAGTTCCTCTCGGTTAAAATTTTATTATTGCTTTAAGAGTCAGTTTTTTACATTGTTTTCTTTCATTGTTGATCGATGCTTTAACTAGAAAACAATCTTGCTTTGAATTCTTTTTTTATGTTCTTTTTATTTTGCCACATGAGAAGTTTGATATTTTCATTAGGGTTGATGAAGTCTTAACAGTTGATAGTGATTCAAACTCCTTTACTGCTTATTAGTGCTTTTGCTTTTATGTACCATCTCTTTTTATGTTCTTAACTTTCTATTGTCTAACCTTTGTGCTTTCTTCCTCTAAGTTTTAGGTTGACGATTTTAAAGACCCGTTTGACCATAGATTTTGCTAAAATAAACTTGGGTTTTATTTGGCAAATACTTGTTTGGCCATAGATTTTGTTCCAGCTCTTACTTCAGTGCTATGCCAAAGAGTTCATACCGTTCTCCAGCTATTCAGGGTTCTTCCTCAGGGCAGCAGGGTATGATGCGGAGAGGTTGTTATGAGTGTGGGGATGCAGGTCACATGAAGAGGTTTTGTCCCAGACTTCGGGGCAAGGCAGTGCAGTAGGGTCATCAACATCTGGCTTCAGCACCGGCGGTCCGACCACCCAGAGGTGGAGGGCAGGCTGGTAGAGATCGTCCTAGAGGTGGTGTCCAGGCAGGGGGAGCTCAGCCGGCTCCTATTTAGTTGGGCGGATGCCAGTCAGCCGGTGCTCCATCTAGATTCTATGCCTTCCCGGCCATACCAGATGTTGTGGCCTCAGATGCCGTGATCACAAATATTATTTCGGTATGCGGTAGGGACACTTAGGTATTATTTGATCCAGGGTCTACCTATTCATATGTATCATCCTTGTTTGTACATTTCCTGGATACTCCTCGTGAGTCCTTGGGTACTCCTGTTTATGTGTCCACCCCTGTGGGCGATTCTATGGTTGTAGATCGGATTTATTGGTCCTGTGTGGTCACATTATGTGGGTTCGAGACCAGAGCGGACCTCTTGTTACTTGGTATGACTGATTTTGAGGTCATCCAGGGCATGGCTTTGTTATCTTCTTATCATGCCATCCTAGATTGCCATGCTAAGACTGTTACCTTAGCCATGCCTGAGTTGCCGAGATTGGAGTGGAGAGGTTCCTCAGTTAGTGCAGCTAGTCAGGTTGTTTCTTTTCTGAAGGCTCGATGTATGGTCGATAAGTGTTGTTTAGCTTATCTTTCTTATGTGCGGGACACCACCGCCGAGTCACCACCGCCGAGTCTCCGACGATTGATTCTGTGCCAGTGGTTTGAGAGTTTGCCGATGTATTTCCTTCAGACCTTCCAAGCATGCCACCAGATCGTGACATTGATTTTTGCATTGACTTAGCTCTAGGACCCAGCCTATATCTATCCCACCATACCGCATGGCTCCGAAGGAATTAAAAGAATTGAAGGAACAACTTGAGAAGTTGTTAGCTAAGGGGTTTATCAGACCGAGTGTATTGCCTTGTGGTGTTCCAATGCTATTTGTGAAGAAGAAGGATGGGACTATGCGGATGTGTATTGACTACCGCTAGTTGAACAAAGTCACCATCAAGAACAAGTACCCATTATCGCGTATCGATGATTTGTTTGACTGATTGCAGGGTGCTAGGGTGTTTTCTAAGATCGACTTGAGATTGGGATACAATCAGCTGAAGATTCGGGACTCGGATGTTCCGAAGACTGCCTTTCGTACTAGATATGGTCATCATGAGTTCTTGGTGATGTCCTTTGGCTTGACTAACGCCCCAGCAACATTCATGGATTTGATGAACATGGTATCCACGCTTTCCTTTGTCATTGTCTTCATTGATGACATCTTAATCTACTCGCGTAGCTTGGGGGAGCACGAGCAACATTTGAGAGTAGTGCTCCAGACTTTGCGAGAATAAAATTTGTATGCTAAGTTCTCCAAGTGTGAGTTATGGTTAGATTCTGTGGAATTCTTGGGACATGTGGTATCCAGAGAGGGTATCAAGGTGGATCCTAAGAAGATTGAGACAGTTCAGAGTTGGCCACGCCCTACTTCGGCGACAGAGATCAGGAGCTTCTTGGGATTGGCAGGTTATTATCGCCGGTTTGTGGAGGGCTTTTCATCCATTGCAGCCCCTCTGACTAGATTGACCCATAAGGGTGCCCCATTTCGATGGTCCGACGAGTGTGAGGCGAGCTTCCAGAAGCTCAAGACAGCCTTGACCACAACACCAGTTCAAGTGTTGCCTTCCGGATCAGGGATGTATACAGTTTATTGCGACGCTTCACGCGTTGGCTTGGGATGTGTGTTGATGCACGAGGGGCGAGTCATTGCATATGCTTCACGTCAGCTGAAGGTTTATGAGAAGAATTACCCCGTGCACAATTTGGAGTTGGCAGCGATTGTTCATGCCCTTAAGATTTGGAGGCATTACTTGTATGGGGTGTCTTGTGAGGTTTATACAGACCACCGAAGCTTGCAGCACTTTTTCAAGTAGAGGGATCTTAATTTAAAGCAGCGTAGATGGCTTGAGTTGCTGAAGGACTATGCCATCACTATTCTTTACCATCCGAGCAAGGCAAATATGGTTGTAGATGCCTTAAGTAGGAAGGCAGAGAGCATGGGTAGCTTGGCATTCATTTCGCCAGAGGAGAGACCGCTACCTTTGGACATTTAGTCCTTGGCTAACCGTCTGATGAGGTTAGACCTTTCAGAGCCCAGCCGAGTTCTTTCACGTGTTGTTGCTCAGTTTTCATTGTTGGGGGAAATCAAAGCTCGGCAATTTGATGATCCGCACTTGGTAGTTCTCCGGGAGACAGTACTACAGGGTGGTACCAAGGAGGTTTCTATTGGCAAGGATGGTGTTTTGAGACTTCAGGGTCGCCTATGTGTTCCTAATGTTGATGTCCTGAGGGAGAGGATTCTAGAGGAAGCTCACAGTTCCCGGTATTCTGTTCCTCCTGATGCTACGAAGATGTATCGTGACCTGAGGCAGCACTACTTGTGGAAGAGGATGAAGAAAGACATAGTGGAGGATGTGTCTAGGTGTCTAAATTTCCAGCAGGTTAAGTATGAGCACCAGAAGCAAGGAGGCCTACTCTGCGGATCAAAAGGCGCGTGATGTATCATTTATGGTCGGCGAGAAGGTTCTCTTGAAAGTCTTGCCGATGAAGGGTATTATGAGATTAGGAAAGAAGGGAAAGCTGAGCCCAAGGTTTATAGGTCCATTTGAGGTGTTGAGGCGAGTTGGGGAGGTTGATTATGAGTTCGCTTTACCTCCCAGTTTATCAAGAGTTCATCCGGTCTTTCATGTGTCCATGCTCCGGAGGTACCATGCCGACTTCTCTCACGTGATAGATTTCAGTACCATTCAGCTAGACGAGAGGTTGGGCTACGAGGAGGATCTAGTTGCTATTATTGACAGGAAGGATCGCCAGTTGAGGTCAAAGAGGGTTTCCACCGTAAAGGTCTAGTGGAGGGGCCAACCAGTCGAGGAGGCTACTTGGGAGTCCGAGGAGGACATGCAGAGCAGATATCCACATTTGTTCATCACTTCAGGTATGATTCTAGACCCGTTCGAGGACGAACGTTTGTTTAAGAGGTGGAGAATGTAACGACCCGACTGGTCATTTCGCGTTCTAGAACCCTGTGCCCCTAAATGAGATTTCCCATGCTTTCTTTTAGTGATTTATGACTTGTCGGGATGGTTAGTTTAGGATTCGGGAGAGATTGGGTGGAATTTGGAACACTTAGTTTCTTAAGGTTGGCCTTAAAGGCCAAGTTTGACTTCGGTCAACATTTCTAGTAAAGGACCTCGGAATCGAGATTTGAAAATTCTAGTAGGTTCGTATGATGATTTCGGACTTGGGCGTATGTTCGAAACGAGTTTTGGTTGACCCGGGAGCGTTTCAGCGCCAATAGTGAAATATGATTCTTTAAGTTCAAAAATTGAGATTTGGAACGTGTTTTTGTGATATCGAGGTCCGAACGAAATTCCGAGATCGGGAATAGTTCCGTCATGTCATTTATTACTTGCTCGCAAAATTTGGTGTCATTCTGAGTAGTATAGGCATGTTTCGGCATGTTGAAAGTGAATTCAAGAACTTAAAGTTCCTAAGTTGGATTTAGTTGGTGTCGCGCCCCCTTTTTCCCCAAGCACTCCTTTCGGGGCCGGTTTGAAAGGGTTTATGACATTGGTTGAGACAACTCGTTCCTTTTGGGAAAGGGGTTTGCATTTTTGAAGAGTCGCCACCTAACGATTTTGAGGTACGTTAGGGCACCTATCAGGGGGGTTCATTTATAACTACATTTGATAACCAGAGACAGGGTAAGGGCTTGAAATTATCCTAAGTGGAAGGTGTTAGGCACCCCTCAGGATCCACAAGTGTGGTTCCCGGCCAAATAGCTTTTGTGAATTTTGTACAATTAGCAAATAACCAAATATGGTTCAGATAATAAGGGATTTAAGTCTAAGTACACATAGGTTTGGAAACATTTAATGGAAAAGCTAGATTTTGAAAAGAATTATAATCTAGGCATGTTTATGGGAGTAAAGGGGTATCCTAGGTTTGTTTATAATATGGATCACATCAATGCAATACCCGGTATGACACTCCTCAAAGAGGGGATACACGTGGTATTAACGCACCAGTCATCATGTCCATATCTACCCTTTCCCACCCCGTGAAGGTAACTAAAGTGAGTGTTGGTCACGACCTCTATTGCATGTTGTTACCCATCCCTTCCTATTAGTCCCGGAGGAATTTAGGACTTCTATCCTATAAGGGGGGTTTCTAGGCAGACCCTTAGGATTAAAGGTAAAATACTAATACGACACATAAAGAAACAAATAGGACTGCAGATAGGGGATAACACATAAACAGAAAAGGGGGCTCAAAGACCTTCACAAATAATGTACAGAATCAGCATGACTCAAACACAATTTAGGTCTGGGTTTTAATTCAGATCTTAAGCATGGTATCTAAGTGGTGACAACAGAGATGACAGATTTATTGTATAACACAGAGAGGAAGTCCTAATCGGTTTTGCCTACTGGTTTTAAACATGCTGACAGTTAAACAATAGTCACAAGAGACAATTCCAGTTTTTTTTCTTATGGTTGATTACCTAAGGCTTGCCTAGGCGTGGGATCATACGCAACAGTCGTTCAGAATTATTGACAGTTTTAGGTCGTTATACCTAAGAGCATGCAGTTCTAAGTATGGCATAATATGCAGAGATTAATTACCAGTTGTTAGAACAGGGTGGCTGTTTCATACTCAGTAGTTAGACTAAGTGTAATTAGGCGAGTGCGATCCTAGAACATGATATCTA
>ML257582.1:0-37997 GCA_005239495.1 Nicotiana undulata
GTCAGAGCTTCGAGGTATACACTGGCGTTCGTGGATCCCGAGGCTTCTTTCCTTTACCGCGTCGTTGTCTTTCTTATTATTTCGAGACAGTGTTGTATTTTGTTTCCAGACTTGTATTTAGTATTCCAGTAGTTAGTCCGTGAGATTGTGACACCCCGATTTTGGGAAATCTACGTTATCTTATGATTGTTATGTTTCTCTTTGCCGCATTCAAGTGTTGTTATTTTTATTATTGATGTTGGAAGGATTATTGTTGGGAAAGGTTTATTATTGATGTTCGGTTGATTCGATGCCCCACTAATATCTCGGAATGTAATGAAAATTGATCGAGGCTGATGAATTAGTATTTTATTTCGTACTAAATGATTTTTAAATTGGCATTGCATGTTACACGTTGGCTGGCCTAGCGGGTTCAACGTTAGGCGCAGTCACGGCCTAAAGGGTGGGAATTTGGGTCGTGACAACAAGTAATGTAACATGAAGTGGGCATCATGGGTTTTATAACCGGATAATTTTCTTTCATCTAGGTGCACACACCTGGATATGTTGGAAGCACTACCATCAGGTAGCTTTGCTGTCTTTAAAACACCACAGAAAACTGATTTTTCACCATTGGTCTTTGAGAAGCATGCTTTTGCAAACTTTGTTCTCTTGCCATCCTTCGTATCCTTTGGTTGAAGATTCTTCCTAATGCCCATTTCTTTCAGATCATAACGAGCATTGTCATGATCCTTTGTCTTACCAGGAATTTCCAAAAGAGTTCCAATTACATTATCCACTATATTTTTCTTTATATGTATTACGTCAAGGTTATGACGTAACGAGTTGTGCTGCCAATAAGGTAATTCGAAAAAAATTGACCTTTTTTTCCAAGGGCCATCATTTGTTCTCTTTCGCTTCTTCCCAAACACATTGTAAAAATTCTTTAAGTTATTAAGCACATCAGTTCCCTTCAACAAAGGTGGAGGAGGCCTAAATTCTGTTTTTCCATTGAAAGACCTTATATTAGATCTCCACGGATGATCCATAGGCAGAAAAACACGATGATCCATATAACACATTTTTCGACTATGTTTAAGATAACGATAATTAGTGCCATAATTACAACAAGGACAAGCAAACTTTCCATTTATACTCCAACCGGATAGCATAGCATATGCAGGAAAGTCACTGATTGTCCATAAAAGTGCTGCTCGCATTTGAAAGGTTTGATCTCTTGAAGCATCATATGTTTCTACCCCGTACTCCCACAACACATTTAACTCTTCTATTAATGGTTGTAAATAAACGTCAATGTCATTTTCGGGTGATCGTGGCCTAGGTATAAGCAAAGAAAGCATACAGTATTCTGGCTTCATGCACATCCAAGGAGGAAAATTATACACCATTTAAATAACTGGCCATGTGCTATGAGATATGCTCATGGTCCGAAATGGATTGAACCCATCACTTGCCAAGCCAAGTCTCAAATTGCGAGAATCCCTTGCGAATTCTGAATGCAAGCTATCAAAGTCTTTCCATGCTTGCCCATCAGCAGGATGCCTTAACTTTCAATCTTTAGAACGCTCCTCATCATGCCACCTCAATGTATCTGCTGTCTTTGAACACATAAATAGCCTTTTGAGTCTAGGAACTAATGGAATGTATCTCAAAATTTTCGCTGGAACACGATAACCTTTTTTGGAAGCCTCAATCTCGCTATCTACTTCATCACTATCTACTTCAGGAAATTTAATATATCGAGAAGCTCAGCAGACATGACAATATTCATCATCCTTATGGTCATTCCTAAATAACATGCAATCATTGGGACATGCATCAATTTTTTCATAATCAAGACCGAGATCCTTTACCATAGATTTGGCTTTATTGTAGGATATAGGAATGTTCAACTCAGGCATCGCCTCTTTTAGCAGCTCTAAAAGAGAAGTGAAAGACGCATTGCTCCATCCATGTAGACACTTCAACAAATACAGACGGATTGTGAAAGATAATCTAGAGAATCCTTTGCAATCAGGATATAGTTCTTGGCTTGCCTCATCAACTAAGTTATAGAATTTATTGGCATCTTCATTTGGAGCTTCATACACTCCTCTATCATGTGCAACATCTCTAAATTGATCATTCAACAACCCATCAATATCATCGTACGAGCAAACATTATCATCCATATCACAATTAACATTCATCGAAATTTTTCATTCCCCGTGATTAATCCATCTTGTATAACCTTGAACAAATCCATAGCATATTAGATGATCATACACTGCATTCCTTTGAGTCCATCGGATATTACAACACTTTGTACATGGGCACTGAATTTCTTCTCCTTGAGGATCTCCATAAGAGTATGAAAAATCTAAGAAAGATTGAACACCATCGACATACTCTTTGCTATACCTTGGTAAATTCATCCATTCCTTGGATGGAACATTTGAATTCCTAAAAATTATTTATTAGATCTTCAAATATATAATCATTTAAGCATTGACTATAAAATAAATCTGAAACGCCAAGAGTGAATTTGAAAACTAATGCATTGTAAACCAATAAGACTTTCTTACCTAGTCATGACACTTATGCTAAGAAAACCCAACTTCAAGTCCACCACAGATCTACCTGGGCGTGACGAATCTTCTTGGAGAAAAGGAGTAAAATTAATAGGATCCACAGAAAAACGACAACAAGTAATAAAAATATAAATCAAGTTTTCCATGAAGGTAATATAATAATTTTACGCACAAAAAAGTGTCATGAGCGTATTGGCAAGTATAATGACACCTAAAAGGTGTATTGTACGTATACAGATTAAAACCCTAAAAGAAGTTAAGATATAAATATCTAACTAGCTATTTATGATTTCATCAACTCTAAAGAAGAAACTCAAGAACTAGCCATATTCTGAAATTACTAAAAGAATTTTTGGACGTAAAGGAAACCATTTATCCTGACAGCTTGAAGGCATCTTCAACAAGTTCCTTTTAGTAACTCTTGATACAATGCAAACTCTGTTAAATGCAACTAGGAATTGAAAATTTGATCTGGAACATTAAAAGGTGACTTGTTGTTCTTTTCTTTTACGGTTATTTATAAAATTTCACTAGCAGCCCGCTGGTGTGCTATCTGCTTTGAGCTAACAAGTAATAGAGAAGTTCAAAATATCAACTGTGGCGTTTTGCTATGGTTATTAGTATAACTTGTTAGAGAAGATGTGCTATCTGCTTCTGTTAGCCTTCCTTTCTATAATACCCTTTCTTATCTAACTCAAGCTTTCTGATTGACCAGAACTTCTTATTTCGTCTAAGGATGAAAACGCACAACTTAAAGCAATCGACTTTAGATTGTCTGATTTTGTGAAGCCAGGTTAGTCCATTACCGTGTCTCTGGAACCACCTCTCCCCTCACTCCCCACCCCTCAAAAAAAGAAAAAGAAAAGAGTTAAACAGCTACTCTGCCTAAGATTTGATTAGGTCCACCAGCCTGTTTTCTTCCTCAGCAACTTCCCTTGATACAACTGACTCAATTTTGCAGAAAATGTGACTATTCATTTTTAAGGCTACAGAATTTTGTAAATGACTTAATATTGCAACTAGATGTAAATCTACTTAAACACTTCTTCACGCTCGGAGGTATAATATTTCCCAAGCTGTAAACCAATCTGCTCTCGGAGGTATAAAATCCAAAAGGGATAAATTTCTATGCAAAAGGATCAAGTAGACGACGTACCTCATCAAATAATTTTAGCTTAGGAGTTTAACTTCGGTGCACTGTAACGTATAAAAGAACTAAAAAAAATTGAAATTAACATTCCATGTTAAGTAAAATTACTAAGCTAAAAAATAAGACATAGAATATGCTATACATAACAAGTTAAATATATCGATGGTATAATCATGTATATAAGTTAAATCCTTCACTTTACTGACAAGATTTAAGAAATCAGAAGGTAGAAAGTCAAACCACGAAACCTAATTACTCGATGCATTCTTATTATTATGTGGGGAGGATAAGCTACCAATTAATGACATGAGGTGTAGCCAGGATGTGACTTCATCGTATAATTGAAATCCAAAGAACCGAAGGAGTGGCAGAAGAACAATTAATTAATAGTCAATACAAAGGAGGAAAAAAGAAAGAAATGGAGTATGAAATAAAACTAACAGCCTAAAGGACTTGTCAATCTTGGCTTCTTTTTCTTTTTTGTTGCCTGAATACCATATCCATTTAACAATTTTTGTTCAAGGTGGAACTTGGAAGCATAGTCAGAATTTTTGTTTTAGTAGCATACACACTTGCAAGAAAAACAGAAACAAGAGCTCAACTTAGAGGATAAAGTCAATAAAGCAACTCTAAATTGTCAACAAAGAATGATATTTTATAAAAACGAAAAAGGCCAGAAAGTAGGGAAGTGGCCAAATACACACAAGAAACCACATCAATGTCACATGATCCACATATACATTCTGAAAGGGAATAACGAGCAAGATAGAAAATCACATCAACCATGCTTATTTGGTCAAAGTAACTCTAGATTTGTTTCACAAAATTCTCGCACAATGATTCGAGTAAAATGTAAAACAAAGTGGTTGTACAACTTAAATTAAGTCAAAATAAACACCAAATTCAGAAGCAATTTCAAAATATTTTAAAATCACAAACTCAAGCTAAATAACGCCCTACTTGTGAAACTTTTCGGTATAATTAGATCGAATTCATATCACAGTAAACGTATACATTGCAAAAAGCGATTAAAGCTTTGACACCCAAGGATAAAACTAAAAACTTTGACAGCCAAAAATTAAACAAAAAATTACTTATTTAAGCCCTATAATCTGAAATTGAAAAAATTATAAATTTTAAGTGTAAAATAAGGACTATATAGAGATACCTAGTAATATTGAAAAAAAAAAAGAATTCACTGCTATCGGTCCCAAAATTCACTTCTATCGGCCCCAAAGAAAATTCAATAAGAATCTAGACAAATTAAAACTTTAAGTATAAGAAGGAACATCATTCAAAGGTACCAAAAATCAAAAAGAAAAGATTACTCTTTTTCAACCCAAAAATATGAAATTAGTAAAAAACTAAAACTTTGATACCTAGAAATTAAACAAAACAATTACTTCTTTTGACCCCAAGAATCTAAAATTAGAAAAAAGTTAAAAACATTGAGTATAAAATGAAGACTATACCAACATACCCAGGTATATACATAATAAAAGATTATTTTTTCATCAGAAATAAAAAAAAAAGGATAAATATTTGAGTAAAATAAATACTAACCAATAGAGAAAGGACGGAGATTTGATAGAGTGAGATTAATCTGGAAGAAGCAGCAAAACTCAGCAGTGGCGGATAAATACAGATATGCGCGATGGTAATATTCTCGGAGATATGCAGCGGCGGAAAAGGCGAAGCAACAAAAATTTTCAGCAGCGGTGGAAAAGACAAAGAAGAAGTTTGCAAAGACGAAGCAAACAAGTAGCCGACGAAAATTATAAGTAACAAAAGTAAAAGACTTGTGCTTAATTAGTAAAACAACGGCGAAAAAGTTAGGGTATCAGTAACAAAAAGAATTGGGAAAGGTTTGGTATAGTATTCTTGGAGCTTGTGCTTTCTTTGCCTTTTGAGTATTGGGAGGGAAATATTTTCATTAACTGTGTATAATTTGGGGGGGAATTTTGAGAGAAATTTTATTATAATAAATTATTAGGTTACGCTTGTAAAGTGTTATATTTAGTATTAGAATATAACAACTCTTCAAAAACGTTGCATTATGTTTAATAAGTGTTGGCAAATAATTTATAAATTGGCAACACTTAAGAAGTGTTATCTTTATATTATAAGAGCACGCTTTTGAAGTCTGGCCTTAAAAAACGTGGCCAAAGACTCTAGTCAAATACCACGCTTTATAAGTGTATCTATAACTACTTTTGGCAACACTTTTTGAGTGTTGTGTATACTTAGTGTGGCTATAGGCCAAAAATGTTGTAGTGGAGTTTTCTGTGCCTTATACTTACTAGTTATCATTTGAAGAAGAATTGTGTTTAGATCCTTCAGACACGGCCATGCGTTTAATTTGGAAGTCAAGTCTCTATTCATGTGGACCCTCTAGCACATGCAGAGGAGGACTATAGTACGAATGGATGTGGATAAAGAAACAAAAAATTTACAAATTGCATAATTTGGAAGTAGTATTTCTTCGTCCATATATTGTACAAATACTGCCAAGATTTTTAACGCTGATTCGTCAACTAGCATCATCAGCATACATTAATTTTCCACATTGGCTTGGTAAAATAATCATCATTTCTCTAGATCTTGTGGGCGTGGAGTTTAACATACATAAGCGCTCTAAATTATTTAGGTGAGTTGGCAATTAAAAAGATGGAGGCCAGATATTTTAATTTTACAGTCCATTCTGCTAGTGACCTCCCAGATGTTCGTGAATTTGGTAGAATGAAAGTTTATGCAAAAGTTTCAGTGGCAGGAACGACCAAGTGCACCGAAGTAGATCCCGTGAACGAGACAAGTCCTAAGTGGAATACAACGCTTTGCTTCATTGTGCCTGAGAAAGACATCATACAAGGGAGTATGTATTGCAAAATTGAGCTTTTCTGCAAAAGAACTTTCTCACATGATAAGTATGTTGGGGAGCTGCTCCTTTCTCTAGCTCCTCGTTATAAAGGAGAATGTACTTTTCCAGTGCGCAGACATGATTCAAATGAGAGCAAAAGTTTTGGAACTTTGAAGTTTTCTCATGATTTAGGAGATAAACTCATAGCTGCCGACTCATCTTCGTCTTCAACATTAGAGGATTATGATACTGTCCAAATTGAATGTCCAAATTACCCTCCACCTAAAATTAAATTAATTCTCTTTAAATGATGATTTGTACTTAATGTTGTAATAAATAATTCACAACATTCATGGGAGAAATAATACCAATAACGGGTTGTCATATGTTCAACTGTTATTGTACACATTATAGAGACACTATAAGTTTCAATTAATTAATTATACTTTATATGATTTTCATTCAGATTGAAGACAACTTTATAAAAAAATTTAGATGTACTCCGTGCAATATCATTTAAAAAGCAAACTTCGTTAGATTGTGGAATGAGAAATGTACTTTAAGCCTCTCTGAAGTACTTCAATCTCATGCTTCGACGTGTTCATCTCCCCTTTTGAGTCCTAATGAACATAATATGAATTTATTATATCGTATCATAATACTATATTATAAGTGGAAAACCTCAAAGTAAGATTGAAAAACCAAAACAATCTTATAAAATTAAAAGATCGTAATATCCTTTAAAAAGCATGCACATATAAATCAAATAACATACCCTTAAGTGCTATAAAATGATATGGCGAATTTGAAAAGCTGCATGAGTAATTTATCAATTATAGACTAAATTCATTCAAATAATTTATTACAACATCAAATTCATCTACTCAATGCAACTATACCTAACTGATTGTCTGTTCATATATATTGTTTCGTTTCTTTTTTCTAAAAATCACTATTTTGTTTTATCAAAATAAGGTAAAATAAACCAATCATTTTGTGAGGGTGAAAAGTTTCAAGCATTGTAAATTCTTGCGGGATCACTTGAAAACTAGAGATTAATTATACAGACACAATGCTAAAAGTTGGGAAGAAGAGAAAATCATATACAACTTATAGGTAAATTATATTAACTAATCATAAATTAAAAATGTCAAGAGCTATCATACATTTTCACTCTTCTTTAAAATCCACTTTAGTTATGGTAAATAAAGCTCAAGAAATAATAGACAAGAAACATGAGGGGTTGGGATCAGGGAGGAGAGTGGATTAGTGGATTGGGTTGAGTATGTAAGTACATGTTTGTGTAAATAGATGATTGTGTATTGTGTAGCGACCCGACTGGCCGTTTTGACCAACTGCATCCAGCGCGACAGTTTGTGGTCACAAGTAGCTTTACACAGTGTATTATGACTTTCGTGCATCATTTTAGTGATGGGGAGGCATGAGTGGCTCTGAGGTTGCCCGAGGGGGTGATTATGAGTGATTGTGAGGTATGCTGAGGGACTGATTCTTAGTGATGTTATGCCCGAGAGGTGGTTTATGATACATGTTTTGCCCGAGAGGCTGTTAATGATTTTTTTCACTTTTACCCTAAAGTTCTGGAATTTTTGTTGAAAATGTTGGAAAACTATTTTCAAAAGATTTTTACTGAAATTGGCTTTTAAGCATGATGATTTGACATATATACTGTTGGAAAGAAGAGATGCACTTACTGTGAATTTATGACACGTACTTATGTGTTTCTTATTGCTCAGACCTTATTTAACTTTATTACTTACTGAGTTGGCGTACTCACATTACTCCATGCACCTTGTGTGTAGAGTCAGGTGGCAGGGCATCAGGGTGAGAGTTGGATCTTCCTTGTCTCAGAGTGTTTCGGAGATTTGCGAGGTAGCTGCACGGCGTCCGCAGCCTTGCCTTGCTCCTTCCTACTTTTTTGTATAGCATTTATTTTTTCCAGACTTGTATCGTTAGTTTAGTTGCTCATGACTAGTGACTTCAGGATGTCGGGTTGTATTTAGTGTTTGGTATATACATACTGGTTTTTAAATGCTTAAACGGAGATCTTTATGAAACATCGTATTAGAAATGATTTGAACGAAAGTTTTCTTTATGCTATAAGTAGTGAATTGGCTAGCCTAGTATCACGATAGGCTCAATCACAGCCAGGGGATTTTGGTGTCGTGACATGATCTATGGTGTGAGATTTTGAGAATTGGGATAATTGAATTCGTGTATAAGAAATGATTTTATTGGTTGAGTTGGCATCGTTTTCCCTACTTGAGCACCTTTACCCTTGTCTGTATTCCAACTATGTCGTTGTTTAGTTACTGGTTATTTCTCATTGACAGTCGTGTTTCCCTTATCGTTATTACTGTTTGTAATCTGATTTCTGTTGCTATTGACATTTCTTTAATATTCCTTTCTTGTTAGCTTTATGTCATATCCTGCACATGTTTAGATGTTCAGTGAGTCTTGACCTGGCCTCGTCACTACTCTACCGAGATTAAGCTTGATACGTATTGGGTACCATCGTGGTGTACTCATGATACGCTTCTGCATACTTTTGTGCGGAGTCAGGTACTCTGGATCGAGTAGGTTTTGAGACTCATGCTTGGTTTGGCCGGAGACTTCAAGGTACACCTGTCGGGGCGTCATGTTTTGAGACTCATGCTTACCATTTTTCTACTAGTTGTCATATTTTACTTCAACTGATTTCTTAACTTAATTTCCTTTGCATGTCTGAGATTTTTGTTTTACTTTAAAAGAAATTATTATTATATTGTAATTCAATAAATCCTATATTAAATTCAGCAGCTTATCCGATGTTGTATTTATTTGAAAAACGTTATTGTCACGACCCAAAATCTAACCTGATGCTGCCTATCGTGGAACTATGCAATCCTAAATCCAACATTTCTTTCCAGTACAGTAAAAACATCTTTTTGAATTAACAGCAAAAATGTTTAACATTTAATTATAAGCCCTTTTGAAAAAAGAATTTATCCAAAATATGATACAACCGTCCCAATAATCGAGGCGTCACTGAGTACATGAGCGTCTAATAACCAGGACATAGTCCACTATAATATCTATAGAAATAAACTCAAAATTACAAATAAACTAAGGAAGGGAAATGAAGGTCCGCGAACGTCATGCATCTACCTCAATAGTCCTCGACTCCAAATGCCTAAATCAGCAGCCGCTGTCGTGACCAGAAATACCTGGATCTGCACATAAGGTGCAGGGAGTAACGTGAGTACACTAACTCAGTAAGTAACTTGTCACGACCCGATTTACCCTTCGAAAGGTATCGTGACGGCACCTAGTCTCTACGACTAGGTAAGCCTAAATTCGCGAAAAAATAAATATAATAAAATAAAGACATAAAGGAAAGAACAAGTAGACATAACATAGCCGCTCGACATGTACAATTATAACTCCCAAAACCCGGGATGTCACATTTAGTCACAAGCTCTATACTAGTAATAGCTCTATACAATAAAAAAGAAATGCATAAGATGTCTCTATCTAAACTGGAATGGAAGGTGACTCAGAGGATTCTGCGGACGCGACAGAATTACCTTGCGGTCTCCTCGAAGCAGCTAGAACGACCCCTAGCCATGAAACTGTGTATTGGTACCTGGATCTGCACACGAAAACATGTGTAGGAAAGGGCATTAGTACACCACAATTGGTACCTAGTAAGTTCCAAGCCTAACCCCAGTCAAGTAGTGACGAGGTCAGGTTAAGGCTCTACTGGATTTATAAGTAAAACAATTTAAAATAGTACAGATGGAAAAACTAATTCTAAGGTAAGCAGTGAAAATGAATAATCTGAAGTAAAACAACAACAGGGAGCCCTTGGATCAACACCATATATCACACAGTGGAATCTCCCGGGATACCGTCCCGTAGATCCAAATATAAAGATGCAGTACAAAGGGATCTCCCAGAATACGTCCGTAGTCTCAATTTAAATATGCAGTACAGGGGGATCTCCCAAAATATGTCCGTAGTCCAAATTTGAATATGCAGTACAGGGAAAATCTCCTGGAATACGTCCGTGGTCCCAATTTAAATATGCAATGAAAAACGAATGATAGATAAGGCATCAATTGAAATGGTTCATCAAATAGCAGACAGGGAAAGCAATAAGCTATCTAACATGGCGCACATAGTGTCATATAGGAAATTTAATATTAAACAGGTAAGCATGCTTTCCTAATCTAGGTTGAGAAATTTGATACAGTAAAGCAAGGTAATAGGAGAAAAATAATTTATAATTTTCGGAGAATAATGGAATTTTTGCAATAATGGTCCGTGTACGTACTCGTCACCTCACGTACACTGTGCCCACACAACAATTTATACCAAAAAAACCTAAGGGAAGTCCCCAACACAGAGTTAGGCAAGCCACTTACCTCGACTGCTCAACTCACCCCGGAATCACGTTCTTGCGATGAGTACTCGACTCCGAATGTCCCAAATCTATTCAATTCAATTGCATAATGTAAATATCACTTTAAGGAATCAATCTAGCTAATTAGTTAGAAGCTAATTCGCGAAATTAGGAAAATTGCCCAAAATGTCCCACGGGCCCACGTCTCGGAATCGGGTAAAAATTATAAATTCCGGACACCCATTCACTCACGAGTCTAACCAAACAATAATTATTCGAATCAGATACCAAAATCTCGATCAAAACTCAAAAACTTTGGCTAAGAACTTTATCCAAAATTTTCCCAATTTTCCACCAAAATTTCGAAATTAAAGGATGGATTTAAGTATAGATTCATGGAAATTAGTCTAAACCGAGTAGGAATTACTTACCCAAATAGCCCACGTGAAAATCTCTTCAAAAATCACACTTTCCCGAGCTCCCAAGTTCAAAATATGAATAATGGTTTAAACCCTCGATTTTGGGTTTTAAGATTATTCCCAGCACTTTCTTCACTACGATCGCTGACACCCCGTCGTGATCGCGAAGAGCAACTCACACGCGCCCTCGGAATACTCATTGCGTTCGCGAACACGATGCTCAGCTCACACAAACCTATGCAATCATAGTTGGCTTCACGCGAACGCGTAGAGGAACACCTAAAGTCCCTGCCGCCTTATTTCTTCTATGTGAATGCGATAAAGCCCATGCGAACGCACTGGCCAAGGCTGCCTACTCTATGCGATCGCGTTCCAGTTCATGCGATCGTGATGCAAAAAGATCCTGCTTGGCCTAATTTACTCTACGCCATCGCGGACTCCCTCGCGTGATCGCGATGAACAAAAGTCTGCTGCACTTACACCAGAAAATCAGCAATAACACACAAGGCTAAAAATGCCCGTTGAGCATCCGAAATACACCCGAAGCCCCCGGGACCTCGACCAACCCCGCCAACCAGTCCTAATACATCATTCGAGCCATAAAAACACATCACATAACACCAAAATCACAATTTATGCATGGATTCAAGCCTAAGGACTTATGAAATTTCCAAAATCCACAACCGATGCCGAAACACGTCAAAACAGTCCGAATGACCTTAAATTTTACACACAGGTCACAAATCACACAAGGGACCAACATACACTTTCAGAATTCCATTCCGAATCCGATATCAAAATTTCACCTATCGGCCGAAATCACCAAAATTCTAACTTTCTCCAATTCAAGCCTAAATCTACTACAGACCTCGAACACATATTACGGACACGCTCCTAACCCTGAAATCACCCAACGGAGCTAACAGAGTCAACGGAATTCCATTCCAGATCCGTCTTCACACAGCTCCAACTACGGTCCAATTTCTAAAGCTTAAACTCATACAGAGGGACTATGTGTCCAAATACTCTCCGAAATTCACGACTAATCATTCCGTTAAGTCCCATAAGAAGATATAAAAGTGGGGCAAGAAGTTATTAGGGGATCGGGGCACTAATCTTAAAACGACCGACCGGGTCGCTACATTCTCCCCCTTTTAAGAAAATCGTTCGTCCTCGAACTAGTATAGACACATACCTGAAGCTGTGAAAAGATGAGGGTACTGATTGCGCATATACTGCTCGGTCTCCCAAGTCGCCTCCTCGACCGGCTGACCCCTCCACTAAACCTTGACTGATGCAATATTCTTTGACCTGAGCTTTCCGACATGTCTATCCAATATAGCTACTGGCTCCTCAACATATGATAAATACTTGTCCAATTGGACTGAATTGAAATCCCCAACATGGGTCGCATCATCGTGATATCTCCCGAGCATAGAGACGTGGAATACCAGATGAACTCCTGCTTGGTTAGGAGGCAAGGCTAGCTCATAAGCAACCTCCCCAACACGCCGCAATACCTCAAAAGGACCAAAGAATCTCTGACTCAGCTTACCCTTCTTCGCGAACCTCATGACGCCCTTCATAGGCGATACCCAAAGGAAAACCCGATCACCAGCCATACCAAATCACGAACCTTCCAGTCCGCATAACTCTTCTGCCTGGACTGAGCTGTGCGAAGTCTCTCCTGAATCACCTTCACCTCATCCAGGGCATCTTGAACAAAATCTGTACCCAACAATCGGGCCACGCCCGGCTCAAACCATCCCACTGAAGACCTGCACGGTCTACCATACAAAGCCTCATACGACGCCATCTGGATGCAGGACTGGTATCTGTTATTATAAGAAAACTCTGCAAGTGGCAAGTATCGATCCCACGACCCTCCAAAATCCATCACACAGGCACGGATCATATCCTCAAGAATCTAAATCGTGCGCACGGACTGCCCATCCATCTGAGGGTGAAAGGTTCTACTCAACTCTACCCTGGGGACTACCTCCTGCTGAACGGCTGTCCAGAACCGTGACGTGAACTGTGTGCCTCTGTCCGAAATGATAGATACTGGAATGCCGTGGAGGCAAACAATCTCCCTAATATAAATCTCAGCCAACCTCTCGGAGGAATATGTAGTCAACACTGGAATGAATGGGCTGACTTGGTCAGCCGATCCACAATCACCCAAATAAATCTAACTTTCTCAAAGTCCGAGGAAGTCCAACCACAAAGTCCATGGTGATCCGCTCCCAGTTCCACTCTGGAAGCTCAATCGGCTGAAGTAACCCTCCTGGTCTCTGATGCTCATATTTGACTTGCTGACAGTTGAGACACTTGGCCACAAACACCACTATATTATTTTTCATCCTTCTCCACCAATAGTGTTGTCTCAGATCCTGGTACACCTTCGCAGTACCCGGATGAATGGAATACCGCGAGCTATGAGCCTCCTCAAGAATCAACTCCTGAAGCCCATCTACATTGGGCACACAGATACGACCATGCATCCTCATCACGCCATCATCACCTATAGTCACATCCCTAGCATCACCCCGCCGAACCCTATTCTGAAGAACCAGAAGGTGGGGATCATCGTACCGATGCTCTTGAATTCGGTCATAACGAGAAGTTCGAGCAACCACACAAGCTAAAAACCGGCAAGGCTCTGAAAGATTCAATCTCACGAACTGACTGGATAAAGACTGAACATACAAGGCTAAGGGCCTCTCAACTGCCGGAAGATATGCCAAACTCCCCAAACTCTCCGCCCGGCGACTCAAGGCATTGACCACCATATTGGCCTTCCCTGTGTGGTATAATATAGTGATGTCATAATCCTTGAGTAACTCCAACCACCTACGCTGGCGCAAATTGAGGTCCTTCTACTTGAACAAGTGCTACAAACTCCGGTAATCCGTGAAAATCTCACAGGGAACACCGTATAAATAACGACGCCATATATTCAGGGCGTAAACAATCGCTGCCAACTCGAGATCATGAACTGGGTAGTTCTTCTCATGCACCTTCAACTATCTGGACGCGTAGGCAATCACCCTATCGTCCTGCATCAATACCGCTCCAAGGCCAATCCTCGAAGCATCACAATAGATTGTATATGACCCTGAACCCTTAGGAAATGCCAACACTGGAGCTGTAGTCAGGGCTGTCTTGAGCTTCTGAAATCTCTCCTCACACCCCTCAGTCCACCTGAACGGAGCACTCTTTTGGGTTAATCTAGTCATAGGTGCTGCAATGGATGAAAACCTCTCCATAAAATAGCGATAGTACCCTGCCAAACCAAGGAAACTGCGAATCTCAGTAGCTAATGACGGTCTAGGACAACTCTGCACCGCCTCCACCTTCTTCAGGTCTACCTTGATCCCATCACAAGACACCACATGGCCTAAGAATGCCACAAAATCAAGCTAAAATTCACACTTAGAAAATTTTGCATACAATTTCTTCTCCCTCAAAGTCTGAAGCACGGTCCTCAACTGCTGCTTGTGATCCAAGGGACCGAGAATATACCAAGATGTCATCAATGAACACAATGATGAAAGAATCAAGATACGGCCGAAACACACTATTCATCAGATGCATAAAGGCTGCTGGGACATTGGTCAGCCCAAATGACATAACAAGAAACTCATAATGGCCGTATCTGGTCCTGAAGACAGTCTTTGGGATATCCGGCTCCCGAATCTTCAACTGATGATAGCCATAACGCAAGTCAATCTTGGAGATTACCTTGGCACCCTGCAACTGGTCAAACAAATCATCAATGCGAGGCAAAGGATACATGTTATTCACTGTAACCTTGTTCAGCTACCGATAATCAATACACATACGCATAGAACCATTCTTTTTCTTCACAAATAATACCGGAGCACCCCAAGGTGATACACTAGGCTTGATGAAACCCTTATCAAGCAACTCATGCAACTGCTCCTTCAACTCATTCAACTCAGAATGAGCCATACGATAGGGAGGAATGGAAATGGGTTGAGTGCCCGGGAACAAATCAATGCCGAAATCATTTTCTCTGTCGGGCGGCATACCCGGAAGATCAGCCGGGAACACATCGGGAAAGTCCCTCACAACTCGAACTGACTCAACTGTAGGGGTATCAACACTAACATCTCTCAAATAGGACAAGTACGCATCAAACCCCTTCTCAACCATCCGCTGAGCCTTAAGGAAAGAAACGAATCTTCGGGGAGTATACTCTAAGGTAATTCTCCACTCAAATCTCGGTAAACCTGGCATAGCCAGCGTCACGGTCTTAGCGTGAAAATCAAGGATAGCATAATAGGGAGACAACCAGTCCATGACCAAGATAACATCGAAATCTACCATACCTAGTAATAACAAATCAGCCCTGGTCTCAAAACCACTGATAACAATCAAACACGACCGATATACGCGGTCCATAACAAGAGAATCTCCCACAGGAGTAGAAACATAAACGAGGGAACTCAAAGAATCCCCAGATATCTCCAGATGCGAAGAAAAATAAGAAGACACATATGAATACGTAGAGCTTGGGTCAAATAATACTGATGCATCCCTATGACAAACAAGGACGATACTTGTGATGACTGAATTTGAGGCGACGTCCTCTGAACGGGCTGGAAGAGCATAGTACCTGGCATGGCCTCCCCCTCTAGGGAGACCTCTACGTCTCCGACCTCCACCTCAAGCTGTCTGAGAGGGTGGGGCAGTAGCTGGGGCTGAAAGAATAGCTGGACGACCCGGTGAAGCACGTGGGGCTTGATACGTCTGAGATGATTCACCCCTCCTAGCTCTGGGAAATCTCTGAGCACTTGGCGAGGGTCACCACACCTAAAACAAACCCCCTTAGAGGACGTGGTAGCTGGTGCTGACTTTGAACTGGCCTGTTGGACTGGCTGGTGATAGCACCTCGAGCAGGTGTCACACTAGATACTGGTGGTGCATAATAAGGCTCATGAGGTCTAGAAGGATCTGGAATACCACTGGATGCTAGAAGAGCTAAATGAACAGGGTGACTCACAAAACCCCTACCATAACGCGCTTCTAGTGCACGAATTACTTTGTACTGGCCATCCCACATTACTTATTATATGACTTATACAATTATTACCATATTTACATCATATTTATAGCACATAGAATATTATAATTAGCCTACCTAGCACCCCGAAATCCTAAATCAAGGAAGAAGTCACCAAGCAAATCAAAGCCAAAGAGAGTATGAAGACATTTTCGCATGGTTGTATGACGATATGACTGGGTTAAGCACATCCATAGTGGCTCACAAGTTGCCTACCAATCCAATGTGTCCACCAGTAAAGCAGAAACTCAGAAAGTTCAAACAGGACATGAGCCTGAAAATCAAGGAAGAAGTCACCAAGCAAATCAAAGCCAAAGTCCTCAGGGTAGTTAAATATCAAACTTGGTTAGCCAATATTGTGCCAGTTCTAAAGAAAGACAGGAAAGTCGGGGTTTGTTCGACTATCGGGATTTAAAAAGAGAAAGTCCCAAAGATGATTTTCCACTACCAAATATACACATACTGATCGATAATTGCGCCAAGCACGAGCTCTAGTCCTTTGTCGATTGCTTCGCGGGTTATCACCAAATTTGGATGGACGAAGAAAACGCAGAAAAGACAGCCTTCATTACACCATGGGGAGTATATTGCTACAAAATGATGGCATTTGGTATAAAGAATGCTGGACGGCCACCTACATGAGGGCCATGACGACCATTTTCCACGACATGATACACAAAGAGATAGAGGTATATGTGGACGACGTTATCATCAAATCCAAGAAGGCCACAGATCACAGAGCAGATTTGAAAAAGTTCTTTGACCGGCTTCGGAAGTACAATCTAAAGCTGAACCCCACAAAATTTGCCTTTGGAGTTCCTGCTGGAAAATTGTTAGGGTTCATTGTCAGCCGCCGAGGAATTGAGTTGGACCCGTCAAAGGTAAAAGCTATCCATGAGTTACCACCACCAAAGAACAAGAAGTACGTGATGAGTTTTTTGGGATGTCTCAAGTATATAAGCCGCTTCATAGCACAATCAACAATGATATGTGAACCAATTTTCAAAATGATGAAGAAGGATGCCGTAACCAGCTGGACTGAGGACTGTCAAAAGGCTTTTGACAAAATCAAGGAATACCTGTCCATACCACCATTACTACTCTACCTCTCCGTATTAGATGGGGCTTTTGGTTGTGTCTTGGGACAACATGACGAGACGAGGAGAAAAGAGAAGGCCATATATTATCTAAGCAAGAAGTTCACACCTTACGAAGCACGGTACTCTCTACTGGAATGCACTTGTTGTGCTCTAACATGGATAGCCCAGAAATTGAGGCACTACTTTTGTGCTTATACCACGTATCTCATATCGAGTATGGATCCTCTTAAGTACATTTCAGAAGCCTATGCCTACAGGGAAGCTGGCCAAATGGAAAATATTGTTTAGTGAGTTTGATATCATCTATGTAACTTAGAAGGCAGTCAAGGGACAAGCATTAGCAGATCATCTTGCCGAAAACCCTGTAGGAGGAGAATACGAACCACTGAAAATGTATTTTCCTGACGAAGAAATGTCATTCGTAGGAGAAGATATTGCTGAAACCTACGACGGTTGGAGAATGTTTTTCGACGGAGCTGCAAATTTCAAGGGAGTGGATATCGGAGCTGTCCTGGTATCAGAAACCGGTCAGCACTACCCGGTGTTCGCAAAACCAAGGTTTCCATGCACCAACAATATGGCGGAATATGAAGCCTGTATATTAGGGCTCAATTTGGCAATCAACATGAATATTCAGGAATTTCTGGTAATTGGCGATTTAGACCTGTTGGTGCATCAGGTACAACGAGAATGGGCTACAAAGAATACAAAGATACTACCATATTTGCATCACGTACAAGAAATGATGAATAGGTTCACGAAGATAGAGTTCCGAGATGTCCCCAGAATCCAGAATGAATTTGCAGATGCACTAGCCACTTTGTACTCCATGATACAACACTCGGACAAGAATTTCATCAATTCCATTCCGGTGAGAATTCATAATCGACCAGCTTATTGCGCTCATGTTGAGGAGGAAACAGATGGGAACCCATGGTTCCACGATGTCAGAGAATATTTAGCAAAAGGACAATATCCATAGCATGCAAACCCCACTCAGAAACACACACTTCGGAGGTTGTCCAACCATTTGTTTTCAAAGAGGAGGAATTATGTACAGAAGAACTCCTAATCTAGGGCTATCACGGTGTGTTGACGCCAAAGTGGCTTCCAAATTGGTTGAAGAAATACATGCCGGAACCTGCGGCCCACATATGAATAGTTTCTTCCTAGCCAAGAAGATACTCCGAGCCGGATACTTTTGGATGACTATGGAAAAAGACTGCATCTGGTATGTCCAGAAATATCACCAGTGCCAGATACACGCACATATGATACGGGTTCCACCAAACGAATTCAATGCAACAAGTGCACCTTGGCCTTTTGCTGCCTGGGGAATGGATTTCATCGGTCCAATCGAACCCACCGCTTCGAAGGGGCACAAGTTCATGTTAGTGGCCATCGGTTATTTAACAAAATGGGTTGAAGTTGCGTCTTACAAAGCTATAACCAAGAAAGTCGTCGCCGATTTTGTCAAGGATCGTATTATTTGTCGATTCGAGGTTCCAGAATCCATCATCACTGACAATGCTTCCAATCTCAACATTGATTTGATGAAAGCCATGTGTGAAACTTTCAAAATCAAGAACAAGAATTCCACAACATACATGCCTCAAATGAATAGAGCCGTGGAGGCTGCCAACAAGAACATCAAGAAGATACTAAGAAAAATGGTGGAGAAGCACAAACAATGGCACGAGAAATTACCATTCGCCTTATTGGGATACCACACTACAGTCTGCACATCAACCGAGGAAACTCCTTACCTATTGGTCTATGGTACCGAAGCCGTCATCCCCGCCGAGGTAGAAATTCCTTATTTAAGGATCATACAAGAAGCTGAACTCAGTGTTGCAGAATGGGCAAGGAGCCTCTATGAGAAATTAACTATCATTGACAGGAAAAGAATGAATGTAGTGTGTCATGGTCAGCTTTATCAGAACAGAATGTCCAAAGCTTTCAACAGAAGGGTCAAACCAAGACAGTTCACACCAGGGCAGCTGGTGTTGAAATGGATCTTTCCACATCAAGATGAACCCAAAGGGAAATTCTCACCCAACTGGAAAAGACCTTATATGGTTCATAGGGTACTAACTGGAGGAGCACTCATACTCGCAGAAATGGATGGAGAAATTTGGCCAAAGCCTATGAAGTCAGACGCAGTCAAAAGATACTATGTGTGAACTATTTTCATTTCTTCATATGATGTAACTAAACTACGCTTGACCTGATTCCCATTTAAGAGGGGATACATAGGCAACCCTGTGGGTTCGATCACAATTCAATAAAATATCCATTTTCTCCATAATCAGAAACTGGGGCAGAATTTTGAGGAGGACCCTCAAAATTTCGAAGCAAGTTCAGCCAACAACAATGTGCGCGACATAGAAAGAAGTTTGTCTAGATAATTGGGGTAGAATTTTGAGGAGGACCCTCAAATTCTATATCAAGAAGGTCGCAATGTCTATAATAATGTCACAGTTACTGGTTCATCTTATCGACTTCTATATCGTATATTCCTACGTAGTAATTACTCTGCACACATAATTTTGGAAAACTTTATTCTTTATTTTTAGCCAAATGCTACCCATAGTGACTCGAACAAGACTCTAGGGTGGAGCGGAGCAAAGCAAGCAGACAAAGGCAAGAACCAACCTCCCCCCCAAAACTCATGATTTTTCTTTGGATGCAAGAACAAGGAGTAACCACAAGTATCTTCATAACGACAAAGCCGCTAGATGAAAATATATCTTCAGCTAAGAAATACTTCGCGCTTACTTACTACTCGTCCATTTGCATGAGACTAAGCATGTCACGACCCGAAATCCCACCTTCAGGCCGTGATGGTGTCTAATGTTGAACCCGCTAGACAAGCCAACGTTTTAGTTAACTTTACTATTTTTCTTTATTTAAGACATCAATAAAAAAGGGGAAAACAATAAATATGAATAATTAAATAAGGATGCGGAAACTACGGGTTACCAACTTAATGTTATAAATATCACGAAATTTACGTACATGAGCCCCCAGAACTGGTGTCACAAAAATCTCACGGACAATCTAAGCTTTCTACAACAAAAGTCTGAAATGAACAAGTACAATTGTCTTGGACTACAAAATAAGACAGAAAATAAGAGGATAGATGGTGACGCCAAGGCCCACGAACGTCTACGGGACTACCTCGATGTCGCCTGTGTGGACTGAAAGATACTCCCCTTGTCAGTGTCCACTGGGTCCGACTGCGTAATCTGCACAACATAAAGAAGTGCAGGTGTAGCATTAGTACAACCGACCCCATGTACTGAGTAAGTGCCGAGCCTAACCTCGGCGGAGTAGTGACGAGGCTAGACATGACAACAACAAATCACCTGTACAGTTTCGCAATATATAACAGGGAAATAACAGGAAATAAGGATTTATGTACGGCAAGGCAGGGAAAAAATAATGAGGGCAACAAAGAGAACAATAATGAATAACTGAGCAAGGCAACAATATAGAAGAGTAAAGGAAAATAAGAAGTAACAACATAGACAAATATGTACACGGCATCACCCTTCGTGCTTTACTCTCATCCTTACCAAAACAAGTAAACGATATCACCCTTCATGCTTTTACTCTCGTCCTCACAATGCAACAAATAAATAAAAGGGCACGACATGTTCCTTCGTGCTTTTAAATGTAAAATCATGGCACGACATCACCCTTCGTGATTTTACTCTCTTCCTCAAAAATGCAATGAATGAAATGAATATACGGCATTACCCTTCGTGATTTACACTCTTCTATAAAAGCCCTAACTCTACCCAAAACCCCAAATTCTACCCTTTAATTCCATGTTTAGGCCTAGAATCTAATAATAGTTGATTGAAATGGAACAAAATGAAGTTAGAGTTGCTTACCTATGAAGCTATGGTGATGAAGCTCTTCAAAAATGGCCCAAAGAGGTGTGTGGAGAAGAAGAAGGGTGTGAAAAATTATGAAATCCCATAATAGGTTCTATTTTTGGGCATTTAAATAACTGGGCGTTTTTAATGCTATGCGATCGCAGAAGAGGAGGTGCGATCGCATAGTGGTCTTGTTCCTAAGGCTCTACGATCGCAGAGGCCCTTGTGCGATCGCACAGGGCAATCCTACCCAGCCCCCCGGTCCACCTATCCTACTGTGCGATCGCAGGCCCCCATACGCGATCGTACAGAGTACCTGACCCCTCCCCCTCCTCAAAGCTATGCGATCACATCTATACCTATGCGATCGCATAGAGTAACACACCAGACACCAGCAATTCCATCTTACATAAGATTTTCACTAGTTTAGCACCCCGACACCTACCCGAAACTCACCCGAGCCCTCGAGGTTCAAAACCAAATATACACACCACATCTAAAACATCCCACGAACATATTCAAGTAATCCAAACACCAAAATAACATTGTTAACATCAAATTAAACGTCAAAATCTATAGAATTTTCTCAAACTTCATAAACATTCAAATTTCCCATTTTTAGTCCGATTCACGTCAAACCAAGTCCGTTTCTAACCAAATTTCATAGACAACACATAATAACAATATTAAACCTGTTCCGGGCTCCGGAACCATAATACGGGCCCGGTAACACGGGTTTCACATCAAAGTTCATTTTCAAAAGTCTTCATATTTTTCAGAAAACAATTTTCTTTAGAAATTTATTTCTCGGACTTGGGACCTCGGAATTCGATTCCGGGCACACACCTAAGTCCCATATTTTCCTACGGACCCTCCGGGACCGTCAAATCACAGGTCCGGGTCCGTTTACCAAAAAGGTTGACCAAAGTCAACTTTATTCAATTAATTATTATAAAAATTTCATTTTATCAATTTTCCACATAACGGCTTCCCGACTACACACCTGTGCTGCGCACACATATCGAGGTGAGATAAACGGAGGCTTTCAAGGCCTCGTAATACGGATTTAGCTAAAATTACATGGGATGACCTTTTGGGTCATCACAATCTCCACCTCTAAAACAAACATTCGTCCTCGAATGGACATTGAAAAGTACCTGACACGAGGAAAAGATGGGGATATCGGCTCCTCATATCGGACTCGGACTCCCAGGTAGCTGCCTCAATAGGCTGACCTCTCTACTAAAAACGAACTGAATGATAACTCTTCGATCTCAACTGACGAACCTGCCGAGCTAGTATGGCTATCGGCTCCTCCTCATAAGTAAAATCCTTGTCCAATTGGAAACCACTGAAGTCAAGTACATGAGATGGATCCGCAATATACCTCCGGAGCATAGATACGTGAAACACCGGGTGCACAACTGATAAACTCGGTGGGAAGGCAAGTATGTAGGCCACCTCTCCTACCTTATCCAGAATCTCAAATGGACCAATGTACTTACGGCTCAACTTGCCCTTCTTTTCGAACCTCATCACGCCCTTCATGGGCGACAATCGAAGAAATACCCGGTCTACTATTATTAATTCCAAATCTCGAACTCTGCGATCCGCATAACTCTTCTTCCTGGACTGAGTTGTACGAAGTCTATCCTGAATGTTATTCACCTTGTCCAAGGCATCCTGGACTAACTCAGAACCCATCTGAATGCTCGACTGATAGTTGTTGTTGTAGGCAAACTCAACTAAAGGCAAAAAATTTTCCCATGAACCACCAAAGTCAATGACACACGCTCGTAGCATATCCTCCAAAATCTGAATAGTGCGCTCAAACTGTCCGTCCTTCTGAGGATGAAACACTGTGCTCACATCAACCCGTGTGTACCAACTCACACTGATATACTCTCCAGAAATGAGAGGTAAACTGAGTACCTCGGTCTGAAATAATGGATACGGGAACACCATGCAATCGAACAATCTCTCTCATATAGATCTTTGCCAACTTCTCCGCTGAATTTGAGACAGACACAGGAATGAAGTGTGCTGACTTGGTCAGCCTATCCACAATAACCCACACCGCATCAAACATCCTCTGAGTCCGTGGGAGTCCAACTATAAAATCCATGGTGATACGCTCCCACTTCCACTCGGGAAGTTCAATCTGCTGCATCAAACCACCGGGTCTTTGGTGCTCGTACTTAACCTGCTGACAGTTCAAGCACCGAGCTACATAGGCTACAATATCCTTCTTCATCCTCTACCTCCAATAATGCTTCCGCAAGTCCTGGTACATCTTTGTGGCGCCCGGGTGAATGGAATACCGAGAACTATGGGCCTCCTGCAATATCAACTCACGAATACCATCAACATCAGGCACACAAATACGACCCTACATCCTCAGAACTCCCTCATAATCAACTGTGACCTGCTTGGCACCTCCGTGCCGGACTGTATCTTTAAGAACACATAAATGACGATCATCATACTACCTGGCCCGAATACAATCATACAATGAAGAACGGGCCACAGTATGGGCAAAAACACTGCCAGTCTCTGAAACCTCCAATCTCATAAATCTGTTGGCCAAAGCCTGAACATCGAAGGTAAGCGGTCGCTCTCCGACTGACAAATAAGCAAGACTACCCATACTAGCTGACTTCCGGCTCAAAGCATCGGCCACCACATTGGCCTTCCTCGGATGATAAAGAATGGTAATGTCATAATTCTTCAACAACTTTAACCATCTCTTCTGCCTCATATTAAACTCTTTCTGCTTGAATAGATATTGCAGACTCTTGTGATCCTTGAACACCTCACATGGCATCCCATATAGATAATGCCTCCAAATCTTCAATGCATGAACAATAGCTGCTAACTCCAAATCTTGAACAGAATAGTTCTTCTCATGCACCTTCAACTGACGAGAAGCATAAGTTATGACCTTGCCCTCCTGCATCAACACTGCACCAAGTCCAACCCGTGAAGCATGAAAATCACGTATAATGCCCTGAACCTGTGGGCAAAAATAACACCGGTGCCGTGGTCAAGGCTGTCTTGAGCTTTTGAAAGCTCGCCTCATACTCATCAGACCACCTGAACTGGGCACCCTTCTGGGTCAACCTGGTCATCGGGGCTGCTGTAGATGAAAATCCCCTACACAAATCGACGATAATAACCTGCTAAGCCCAAGAAGCTCCGAATCTCTATAGCTGAAGTGCGCCTAGGCAAATCCCTGACTGCTGAAATCTTCTTGGGATCCACTTGAATGCCCTCTGATGACACCACATGGCCAAGAAATGCAACCGAAATCAACCATAACTCACACTTGGAAAATTTAGCATACAACTGACTATCCCTCAGAGTCTGGAGGATGACTCGAAGATGCTGCTCATGCTCCTCACGGCTACGGGAGTATATCAATATATCATCAATCAAAACAATAACGAACGAGTCCAAATAGGGCCTGAACACTCGGTTCATCAACTCCATAAAAGCAGCGGGGGCATTTGTCAACCCAAATGACATCACCAAGAACTCATAATGCCCATAACGAGTGCGAAAGGCTGTCTTAGGTACATCAGACGCCCTAATCCTCAGCTGATGGTAACCAAATCTCAAGTCTATCTTGGAAAACACTGTAGCATCCTGAAGCTGGTCAAATAAATCATCAATCCTCGGTAGAGGATACTAATTCTTAATAGTAACCTTATTCAACTGCCGGTAGTCAATACACATCCTCATTGAGCCATCTTTCTTCTTGACAAACAATACTGGAACACCCCAAGGAGTAACACTAGGCCTAATGAAGCCTTTATCCAACAAATCCTGCAACTGCTCCTTTAATTCCTTCAACTATGGCGGGGCCATACGATACAACAGAGTAGAAATAGGCTGAGCGCCCGGAGCCAACTCAATGCAAAAATCAATATCTCTGTCGGGTGGAATACCCGACAGGTCAGTAGGGAATACCTCTAGAAACTCACAAACCACGGGCATAGGCTCCATAGAAGGGACCTCGGCACTCGAACACGAACATAGGCCAAATAGGCCAAACAACCCTTCTCGACCATGCGCCGAGCCTTCATATATGAAATAACTCTACCGGAAGAATGACTCGGAGTCCCTTTCCACTCCAAATGAGGTACTCCTGGCAAGGCCAAGGTCATTGTCTTGGCATGACAATCCTGAATAGCATGACAGGGGGATAACCAATCCATCCCCAATATAACATCAAAGTCAAACATATCAAGTAGCAAAAGATCTACTTGAGTCTCTAGACCACCAATAACTACTAAGAACGAATGGTAGACTCGATCTACCATAGTAGAATCACCCACCGGTGTAAACACATATACAAAAGTACTCAGGGAATCACGGGGCATACTCAGATAAGGGGAAAAATATGAAGACACATAGGAGAAAGTAGAACCTGGATCGAATAAAACCGAAGCATCTCGGCTGCAAACTAAGACCGTACCTGTAATAACTGCATCAGAGGCCTCAGCCTCAGGCCTGGCAGGAATAGCATAGCACCGGGGTGGAGCCCCTCCGACCTGAACATCTCTGGGTCGACCTACTACGGGCTGACCTCTACCTCTCGTGGC
This sequence comes from Nicotiana undulata, assembly GCA_005239495.1. NCBI lineage: Eukaryota > Viridiplantae > Streptophyta > Magnoliopsida > Solanales > Solanaceae > Nicotiana > Nicotiana undulata. Next base: position 26,076 of record ML257582.1, read on the forward strand.
CTGTCCTCCACCTCTATGAATCTTCCCTCCACCTCTGGCACATCGACCTCCACTCCTAGCTGGCTGAGGGGGTGGGAGTCCACCTGATGCGGGAACCATAGCATGGGAACCCTGATACTGAGGCCTACTAGAAGCTCGGGGGAAATACCTAGTAATGTGCCCCAATATACCACAAGAGTAACAAGACCTCTGATGCTGAGACTGTTGGCCCTGGAACTGTCCCTGCCGACCAGAATAACCACCCTGAAAGCTCTGAAGCGGCGGTGCACAGATAGGGGCTGGTGGCGCACCAATAGGAGCTGGTGGTGCACTGCGGGACACCTGATGTGCCGACTGGTATGGTCTAGGAGGATGACCTCTGCCGAAGGAATCTTTGCCTCCAGATGAGGCACCACTGAATCGACCGAAATGATGAGGTCTCTTGTCAGACCCCTGACCACTTCCCTATGAAAAAACCATCTCGATCCTCTTGGCAACATTGGCCGTATCCTGAAATGAAATATCGGTACCTGACCCTCAATAAACCTCCTCACTCTCTCTCAATCAGTGGGGAGTATAATGATAGCATGTCGGGCCAGAGTAATGAACCTGGTCTCGTACTGTGTAACAGTCATAGATCCTTGCTGGAGGCACTCAAACTGCCTCCGATTGTCCTCTCTCTGAGTAACTGGAAGAAACTTCCCCAAGAACAACTCGGAGAACTGAGCCCAAGTCAAAGATGAAGACCCAGCTGGTCTGGTCAAGCAATAGTCTCTCCACCAAGTCTTGGCGGTACCAGAAAGACGAAATGTGGCAAAATCAGCTCCACTAGACTCTACGATGCCCATGTTCCGAAGAACCTCATAACAACTTTCCAAGTAATCTTGGGGATCCTTTAACAGTGCACCAGTAAAAGTAGTAGGAAATATCTTGGTGAACCGATCCAATCTCCATAGGGCATCTGCTGACATAGCTGATGCCTCAACTGCCGGTGCGACAATACCCGGCTGAGCTACTCCGACTGTCTGAGGTGCTGGAGTCTGGAACTGAGTGGCTAACTGCTCTGGTGTGCGGGTAGCAGGAATCTGGGTCCCTTACATAGTCTGAGAGACGGCTGGTGCAGTAGGAAGAAGACCGGCCTAGGCCACGCTCTCCATAAGTCCCACTAGGCGGACAAGAGAGTCCTGAAGAACCGGGGTGGCAATGAACCCCTCTGGGACCTGAGCTGATCCGACTAGAACCGTCTGAGTAGGAACCTCACTGGCAAAGTCTACCTGTGGGTCCTCTACTAGGGTTGCTGCTCTGGGCTGAGCCCTTCCCCTGCCTCGGCTTCTAGCACGGCCTCGACCTTTGGTAGGAGTTGCAACAGGAGGATCGGGCTGCTGATCGATAGATAAGGAAGCACACGTTCTCGCCATCTGCGAGATAATAAAATAGAAACTCAATTAGCATTTAGAATTCAAATCGCACGACAGAGAAGAAGAAAAAGTGAAGTTATTCCTAACTTTTCAGCCTCTGGGGGATAAGTACAGACGTCTCCGTATCGATCCCTCAGAATCTACCAAGTTTTTCCGTGAGTTGTGAGACCTAAGCAACCTAGTGCTCTGATACCAACTTGTCACGACTCGAAATCTCACCTTCAGGCCGTGATGGCGTCTAATGTTGAACCCGCTAGACAAGCCAACGTTTTGGTTAACTTTACTATTTTTCTTTATTTAAGACATCAATAAAAAGGGGGAAAACAATAAATATGATTAATTAAATAAGGATGCGGAAACTACGGGTTGCCAACTTAATGTAATAAATATCACGAAATTTACGGACATGAGCCCCCAGAACTGGTGTCACAAAATCTCACGGACATTCTAAGATTTCTACAACAAAAGTCTGAAATTAACAAGTACAATTGCCTTGGAACTACAAAATAAGACAAAAAATGAGAGGATAGATGGTGACGCCAAGGCCCACGAACGTCTACGGGACTACCTCGATGTCGCCTGTGTGGACTGAAGGATACTCCCTCTGTCACTGTCCACTAGGTCCGGCTGCGTAATCTGCACAACATAAACAAGTGCAGGTGTAGCATCAGTACAACCAACCCCATGTACTGAGTAAGTGCCGAGCCTAACCTCGGCGAAGTAGTGACGAGGCTAGACACGACAACAACAAATCACTTGTACAGTTCTACGATATATAACAGGGAAATAAACATTTAAGTACGGCACGGCAGGGGACAAATAATGGGGGCAACAAAGAGAACAATAATGAATACATGAGCAAGGCAACAATATAGAAGAGTAAAGGTCAACAGGAAGTAACAACATAGACAAATATGTACACGGCATCACCCTTCGTGCTTTACTCTCATTCTTACTAAAACAAGTACACGACATCACCCTTCGTGCTTTTACTCTCGTCCTCACATTGCAATAAATAAATAAAAGGGCATGACATGTTCCTTCGTGCTTTTAAATGTAAAATCATGGCACTACATCACCCTTCGTGATTTTACTCTCTTCCTCAAAAATGCAATGAATGAAATGAATACACGGCATTACCCTTCGTGATTTACACTCTTCCTCACCCAATCAAAATCAAACAACAACTTGGCAAGGAAATCAACAGTAGGAAGTACAATTCATAACCACCCAGCAAGGGGATAAAAACCAAAAATAATACCGCCCGGCAAGGGACTCAGCTATAGCCAATCCCATACGAGTATATAACTTAGTAAAATCAATCCTCAATTGAAACAACTTATCACAAATCCTTAATCTAGTATCCTACGCAAATAAACATCTTCCAAAATAAATCTACTTCATAACAAAATGAATATCGAAGCAATAACATGTAATACACCAAAACCGACTCACAGGCATGCTTGACAAACAATGTATAGGTACTCGTCACCTCACCTATACATTGAACCTGATAGAAACAAGTAGCACATACGACTCAACACTTATTTCCTCAAGCTAGAGTTAGGCCAAACACTTACCTCGACTCCAAGAATGCCAATCAAGCCTCTAACACCGTTTTTCCTCTCGAACTCGACACCGAAACGATCGTACCTAGACATAATCGACTCAATAACATCAATAATTACTCAATAATTTAAGTCCAAAGCCTAATTATAGAATTCCCAACATTCTTCTAAAAATTCCAAAATCTGACCCCGGGCCCGCTTGGTCTAAACACGAGGTTCAGACTAAAACCCGATCACCCATTCCCCCACGAGCCCGAATATATAATTTGTTTTGAAATCCGACCCCAAAACAAGGTTGAATTCCCAAAAATTTGAAAAGCCCTAACACTACCCAAAACCCCAATTTCTACTCTTTAATTCCATGTTTTTAGGCCTAGAATCTAATAATAGTTGATGGAAATGTAAGAAAATGAAGTTAGAATTGCTTACCTATGAAGCTATGGTGATGAAACTCTTCAAAAATGGCCCAAGGAGGTGTGGAGAAGAAGAAAGGTGTGAAAAATTATGAAATCCCGTAATAGGTTCTGTTTTTGGGCATTTAAGTAACTGGGCGTTTTTAATGCTATGCGATCGCGGAAGAGGAGGAGCGATCGCATAGTGGTCTGGTTCCTAATTCTCTGCGATTGCAGAGGCCCTTGTGCGATCGCACAGGGCAATCCTACCCAGCCCCCGGTCCACCTATCCTACTGTGCAGTCGCACACCCCTATACACGATCACACATATTACCTGACGCCTCCCCCTCCTCAAAACTATGCGATCGCATCTATACCTATGCGATCGCATAGAGTAACACACCAAACACCAGCAATTCCATCTTACATAAGATTTTTCACTAGTTTAGCACCCCGACAACTACCCGAAACTCATCCGAGCCCTCGAGGCTCAAAACCAAATATACACACAACCTCTAAAACATCCCACAAACTTATCTGAGTAATCAAAACACCAAAATAACATTGTCAACATCAAATTAAACGTTAAAATCTATAGAACTTTCTTAAACTTCATAAACTTTCAAATTTCCCATTTTTAGTCCGATTCACGTCAAACCAAGTCCGTTTCTTACCAAATTTCACAGACAACACATAATAACCATATTTAACCTGTTCCGGGCTCCAGAATAATAATACGGGTCCGGTAACACGGGTTTCACATCAAAGTTCATTTTCAAAAGTCTTTATATTTTTCAGAAAACAATTTTCTTTACAAATTCATTTCTCGAACTTGGGACCTCGGAATTTGATTCCGGGCACACGCCCAAGTCCGATATTTTGCTACGGACCATCCGGGACCGTCAAATCACAGGTCTGGGTCCGTTTACCTAAAAGGTTGACCAAAGTCAACTTTATTCAATTAATTATTATAAAAACATCATTTTATCAATTTTCCACATAATGGCTTCCCGGCTACACACCCGGGTTGCGCACGCATATCAAGGTGAGATAAACGGTGGCTTTCAGTGCCTCGGAATACGAATTTAGCTAAAATTACACGGGATGACCTTTTGGGTCATCACAAAACACTGTCTCAAAGTCTTGCATGAGGCTAAGCCTTGCCTCTTTATTTGCATAAGGCTAAGCATTGCCTTACGTTTACATGATACTAAGCATTGTCTCAAGTCTTGCATGAGGATAAGCCCTGCTTCTTTTTTTGCATAAGGCTAAGCATTGTCTTCTATCTGCATGAGGCTAACCATTGTCTCAAATCCTGCATGAGGCTAAGCTCTGCCTCTTTATTTGCATACGACTAAGCGTTGTCTTCTATCTGCATGAGGCTAAGCATTGTCTCTAGTCCTGCATGAGGCTAAGACCTGCCTCTTTATTTACATAAGGCTAAGCGTTGTCTTCCTTTTGCATGAGACTAAGCATTGTCTCAAGTCTTGCATGAGGCTAAGCTCTGCCTATTTATTTGCATAAGGCCAAGCATTTCCTTCCCCTTCATGAGACTAAGAACTGTCTCAAATCCTGCATGAGTCTAAGCACTGTCTCTTTATTTGCATAAGGCTAAGCATTGCCTTCCCCTGCATGAGACTAAGCACTGTCTCAAATCTTGCATGAGTCTAAGTCCTGCCTCTTTATTGCATAATGCTAAGCATTGCCTTCCGTCTGCATGAGACTACGCACCGTCTCGAATCTTGCATGAGGCTTAGCCCCGCCTCTTTATTTGCATAAGGCTAAGCATTGCCTTCTCCCTACATAAGACTAAGCACTGTCTTAAATCCAGCATGAGGCTAACCCATGCCTTCTCATTTTCATAAGGCTAAGCTCTGCCTTCCTAGCACGAGACTAAGCATTGTCTCTCTTTGTATAATCACAAATGTTGCTCTATCCCGAACCCTGCATTATTCTCTTCTTTCAGGGCTAAGCTATGCCCCCAACTCTACACAAGACTAAGTTGTGTCTTGTTTTATCTGCGGCATCATGCCTCTGCATCTCATAGGATGATATATAGCCTATTTGTCCAAAGGCGTCATAGTCCGAAGGCATCATCCTCATAGCCGAAAGACACCATGCCATGGCCTGAGGATCTCTTAATCTTGCACATCATTATTCAAAGGCATCATAGTTTGGATGCATCATCCTCAAAGCCTGAGAACACAATTTCATGGCCTGCGAATCCTTTCCCGCACAATTCATGGCCCAAGACATCATGGTCTCAGGACGTCATGTTAATCGTCCACACACAATTTCCATGGTCCGAAAGGAATATGCATCATGTTTAAATTTACAATAATCTATATGCATATATTGTCTTTTGAGTTTTCAGGTTATCTGGGAGGTAACCGTTATCCTAACGGGAGCAATCTTCGCTCCAGGCCCCATTCAATATTCATATCCTTCAATTATTTCAAACTTAACCGATCATCGTCCATTACCAATTCTCATCTGATATCTACCCAAGTATCCATAACCTTTCTCAATCCCGATTTGTCCTATCCAGAATATTTTGTTCGCCATTACAAACAACTCCATCAGTTCGTTCCACCGTTGGATCCAGAACTACACATGGCCAGATTCCTGTAAAACCATGGATATGTAGGCAGCTCAAAAGCCAGAGTGTGACCTGTATTTTCAAATCACTCCTCTCGGTTAAAATCTGTCATCATTTCTTTACCGGACAACTCTTTCATCCTTCCCGGTAAAGAGGGGCAGCTGTTGATACCCAATTTTTCCCTCATATTTTTAAATACACATATATACTTTCAAAATAGTGCATACGCATCATCACCTGATTTATAGACGTATGTAAGCATTTTTCATAATTTCCTATAATTTATAAAGGGCTTTAAATCGATTTATTCTTGCATTTTATTATATAAATACTCATTAATTGCATCACAAATTATTTATAATGATTTTATCATCTAATTTCACCAATTATACTCATATGTTGTTTTAAATATTTTTAACATAGTTTTCACAATTGCATGTGCATTTTTTAGGCCAAAATAACACAGTGTCAATAATAGCCTATATGTACTTATAATTACTTTATTAGGCCAAAATAATCCTTTTATACTTTTATAGTGTTAAATAACTATTGTTACTTGTTTTATGCACAAATTATACTTTATTATTTATTTATCATTTTTTACAAATTATTTATTAATTAAAATTGGGTATTTAAATAACAACCCATTTTTAAGCTTATTTCGGACCAACCCCAGCCCAATTACTTGAAATACACCAGCCCAACACCCCAGCCCAAACCAAATGACCCCTAACCCAGCAACCCAACCAGTAACCCATTTTTATACCCGACCCAAACCCCTTTTTCAATCCTGGCCGTTAATCTTATCAACGGGCCACGTTTATCCTCCCTTTTTTAATTAACCATCTCTAACCCTAATCCCTCATTTCCTTAAACCCCTCCGCTCTCAAACTCTCTCTTCTTCTCCTCTTCTGAAACCCTAGCGCCATAATCCCCATTCCCCCCTCGATTCCAACATGGAGATGGAATCCATAGATGATTTGTTTACCTTATTGGCACTCTTCTATTACTAGTTAACCGATTATGGTATTACATAATCACTTGCCTAACATGGCAAGTAGATCTCTCTTGCTTTGAACCAAATCTGCTTCAAACCTTCACGTCTTTCCATTTATGTTCATTCTCCGTCTCTTTATGGTACGAATCTCTGAGATTTTGTTTGATTCTTCACTTACTCTAAATCTAGGGTTCAGATCTTTTCAGACCTGTTATATTTTTCTATTTTTTCCTAAATATTTCTCTTTAATGTTTCCATGTGCATTTCTATTACGATATTTCGTAGATATTTCAGACGAAGTTTTTACCCTAAAAATTAGGATTTTTGATTCTTAGAAATCGAACAAATCTGGTTCAATCTTTGATGTTGCTATTTATCCGTCTCTATGCATTTTTGTTATAGCTTCTCCTTTGATATTTCTGACAAATTTTACTTACCCTAAAAATTAAGGTTTGCGATTCTTTATTTTATTTTTTCCTTCAATAATTATGTCCATTTGTTTTATGACTCTTGCCGATTAATTGTTGACCAATTTCACTTACCTTAAACGTAGGAGTCTTTTATTCCCTTATTACTGCGTTAAAATCTCTAACTATATGTTTTACGCTTCAATGTACTTGCTACTTCTCTCTTACCTTAAATAAGGTTTGAGTTTTCTTTCCTTAATTAATTGTTAAATGCTTTCCTTGATTGATTATTACCATGTTTGTGTGCTCTAGTCTAGTGCTATTTAACCCCTTCCCCCTTTCCCCTTTGGAAAAACTTAGAACTTTAGTATTTCTTACTACTAAAACTCTATATTGTTATCATCTAGATTTGATTCCTGGCCGGCTGGAAGCTAAGGCCAGAAATCTTTTATTGTTTGTTGTTGTTGATAATCATTGCTAAGCTTCTTTTTGTTTCATCTGGACTAGTAAGTTGTTAAAACCTTTCTACTATGTCACTTGTTCAATATGCTACTGTTATTAGACTCATTGCTCTATGTATTTTAAGCATGTTTAATTCAGTAGGCTAATCTTGAGAATGCCTTGATACCTTTCAAACTAGTTCACTATGCATACTTTAGTTGTTAAATCTGTTATCATGATTCTGTGTTCTCCATGCTATAACCTCCTATTTAGTTCTAGATGATAACTAATGTGCTTCTTGACTCATTGATTGAGCAGTGAGTTTCTTTTCTATGATTTGCATTCCCTACTGCCTTTGTGAAGCATGCTTAGAAATTGGTCCTTATCAACTTGTTAATTTTCAAACTTGTTAGTTTTAAGTTTGCTTAGTTTCAAAGTCTTTGTCTCTGTTCTATGTGTGATTCTATCCCTTAATATGATCCCCAATCCTGTCCTGCACTCTTCTGAATCCTAATTTTTTGCTGGCTGAAAGCCAAAGTAATCTAAGTACTGTCCTGGCCTTCCTGGTGTGAACACTGCTTAGGATTCATGTCACGACCCAAACCGATGGGTCGCGACGGGCACCTAGTACCTTACTCAGCCGAGTACCAACATAACGTATCATACTATCGTAGATAACTGGGCTAGAAGGATGCCGTGAGATAAGTAGAATACAACGTGAGATACCAACTTATACATAAGACATACGGGCCTATAAGACAAAATATCCACTCGTATTCTGAACATAGGCCGACAAGACCATACAATCTTTTACGTACATGACATCTCTCTACAAGCCTCTATGAATACATAATTTTTACAAAGGTCGGGACAGAGTCCCGCCATAAAACAATACACATCTAAACCATACTAACCAAATGAGCAACTCCGAAGCAAATGCAGCGCACCAACATCTTCCGTTGGGCTAGTAACCTACTTGGAGGGCTCTCAATCTGTCTATCGGGACCTGCGGTCATGAAACACAGCATCCCCAGGACAAAGGGACGTCAATACAAATAATGTACCGAGTATGTAAGGCATATAATTAAGTACATAACAGACAAAGAAGAAATATAGAGTGGATGACTCAACCTGTAAGTCTGGATAACTATGTAAATCATAAAATAATTAGAGTGTCAGGCATATGCGTATGAATGTCATGTCGTACATAGGTACATGTTTCATAACATTATCAGGCCATTGAGGGCATCCCATCATATCATCTCGGCCACTGGGGGCAAAACTATTAACGTATACCAGCTGATCAGGTGGTGGTGCGTATATAATGCCATAACCTTTCTCATATCCCATATACATATATATATACACCTATATAACACCATCTGGTCATGGGTCAATGTGCATGTATAAATGCATGAAATGCATATGAAATACGTTAATAAAATCTCTCGGTACGTCATAGGCCATTATGCCTTTGATTAATATCATAAAATAAACTTTATCAACTTACATATTTCTGAGACCCATGAACAAATGATAGAATAATATGACACATGGAATAATAAGAATATACACATCTTTATCATTTCTACGAATATAGTATTTTATGGAAGTTATGAATTTTCGCATTTCTTTTGTTCGTATAGATCATGCCAAAAAGAAAGAAGGGATAGCCTTAACATACCTGGAGTAGGGAAAACTCCGTATAATATTCTTGGCGAAGATTGCACCGTACTCTTTTAGAACCGCAAAATTTTACGTTGCTACGATTCTAACAATTCTCATTGGAATTGAATTTGGAACCGCAAAATTTGGATGGAATTAAGCTTCTGTTCTTTGAAGTATTTTGAACGAATTAAGCTTCTGTTCTTGGAAGTATTTTGAACGAATTAAGCTTTTGTTCTTTGAAATATTTTTGAACTAGGAAAATGGTGTATGTTTCTAGCTTTTTGGATTTTGGACGTTGGTTCTTGTCCAAATGAAATGGACAAGACTTGTAATTAAGTCTTACTTGAAATTCTAAGTGTCCCTAGATAGCCACCTAGACATGGAATGACTAAGAGTCATTCCCTTAATTTGTGTCTTTCTTCCACGTTTTTGGGGGAGGAAGGGACTAATCTTATTCATTAATTTTATTAATTAACTAGGTAATGTCCCGTTACTCGGTAATTGACCAATTACTCGCATAATTAAGAATTATCTAAAATTACCTTAAAATACTACGCATTCTTAATATACTTTATACATCATACTATCACGGCCATATGGTACCTTGTATAGTACTAGTCCATAAATATCGAGTATTTTAGGTCGGGCCGTATTTTATCCCAACATGCCAAACTTAGACGAAAATTCCTTTTCTTTGACTTGATTCCCCTCTCACCTTCACAAATTTACTTATCACTTGTTTGAAATAGCATAATGCTCATATTCTCAAAATAATCTCATCCCCAAACTTACGTCGATTAATTTACAGCGAAACTTTAACAAACGAAAATGCACGGTGTAATATCATTCCCCACTTTGAAACATTCGTCCTCGAATGTTGACTGGTTCTCTTATCATTTTCATAGCCTATGTCTTCCGAATACTTTATTACTCTCCTTTCCATTTAGGCAATTGTTCTGTGATTAGATCCAAAGTCCATGGAATCCCACCCTTTAGGCCTCTTTCTCACACCACGACTTATGGTAAGAATCCTTCCAGTGTCGTAACTGTTGCTACCTTCTGTCATACTTTTACCCAGTCTTTAGGCGTCACTTTGTAAGCATATACGGAGCTTGAAAAGTTGTCTCTTTGGGCATTTATAGGTATACCGAAGTTCTTTGCCCGATACATCATTGAACTTACAAATATTGCTATATCTTATTTCATAGACCCGGATATCCATTCGTATGACTTTACTGCATCTAGGTAGGTCATACTATACCATCATTCTTGCTTCGATTTATTGTTACTGAGGTGTTCTACGGAATTCCAGGTTACCTTCGTTGCTTATACCATATGTATATATCTACGTCCTTTAATGCTTCCTCATTACTACAGATAACTTGAAAACTCTTACGTAACACATTGTCACTAAGTCTTACGTTTCATCGGGGACATCTACAGTAATTATATTGACCCACCTCGGGGTGATACTATACTTCCATAACGGTACTTTATAGCATACCAACTGTCACGACCCGAAATCCCACCTTCGAGCCATGACTGCGTCTAACGTTGAACCAGCTAGACAAGCCAACGTTTGAACTAAATAAAACTCATTAACAACTAAAACGAACAAGATAATTAAGACATCGATGGTCAACAATATGAAGGTTAACAAATTACCAAAAATAATATAGCAACTTCGAAATAAAACCCATATACAAATCCCAGAACTGGTGTCACATACTCACGAACTGTCTAAGAGATTACTAAAACAAAGGTCTGAAAATAAGTACATATGACTGTCTTTGAACTATATGATAAGACAGAGCTTAAAGTGAAGGGTAGAAAGGGACGCCAAGTCCCATGAACGTCTGCGGGTCTACCTCGATGTCTCCTGTATGAACTGATGGAATGCTCCAACTGCCAGTGACCACCGGGCCCGGCTGCGTAGTCTGCACAACATAAAGAAGTGCGGTGTAGCATCAGTACAACCGACCCCATGTACTGAGTAAGTGCCGAGCCTAACCTCGACGAAGTAGTGACGAGGTAGGACCGACAATAATATATGTACATGTGCAATTNAAGCACAGTAGGACAGGGTAATAACTGAAGTGTAAAAAGTAAAAGCAGAAATTTAACGTCTTAGGACAGATAATGAACAACAAAAGGCACGGCATGTCCCCTGGTGCACAATATCACAGTCACTCGGCATGGAATGTCCCCTCGTGCATAAATAGTAACACTCGGCACGGAATGTCCCCTCGTGCAATAAATAATCAACGATCAACACGGCATGTCCCCTCGTGCGATAAATAATAAACGATCAACATGGCATGTCCCCTCGAATGATAAATAATAAACAATCAGCACGGCATGTCCCCTCGTGCGATAATTATTAGAAAAACAACAATATAATGTGAAAATCAACAATAAGGAGTCTCAAGTGTGTGGAAATACTCAATAAAAT
>ML257583.1:0-43124 GCA_005239495.1 Nicotiana undulata
ATATATATATATATATATATGTGTGTGTGTGTGTGTGTGTGTGTGTGTGTGTGTGTGTGGATCAAATTGCACGCCACAACGAGCCATATGGCTATATATATGTTGATCGGGTTGCATGCCGCAACGAGTCTTATGGCTATATGTGGATCGGGCTCCGCGCCGCATCAGGTATTGTACAGTGCAGAGTGAGTGCGTTTGCTGAGTATTGAGCATGGTGAGAGAGAATAAGGGACAGTGAGATTGAGTACTCTGAGAGTGTGAGTACATGTCACAACCCAAATCTGACCCACATCGTGGTGACACCAATAAAAATACAAGGCAAGCCTATTTCCTAAAATATTACTACTAATTTGATTATACCAACTCTAAAATTTGAATCTCTCATAACTAAACCAACTCTAAATATAAATATAGAAAATACGGAAACGAGCCCCAAACATGGGTGTCACTAAGTCATGAGCATCTAAATCTTTGAACTAAGATATATAAACTGTCTAACTGTCAATACAACCCAAAAGAAGAAATAGACGATAAGAGGAGTAACAAGGTCCTGCGGATGATAGCAGCTACCTTGCGGTCTCAAAATATAGCCGGCCTGAACTCAACGATCGCCGCACTCTAACGCACCCGGATCTGCACATAAAGTGCAGGGCATAGTATGAGTACAACCGACTCAATAGTAACAGATATAACTAAGGAATTGAGTAGTAGTGACGAGCTAAGCATAACAATCCAATTATTTATTTCCACAATTTAAGTATAAATCGGGGTAAGCAGGTAATTTTCATAAATCAACAAATTCTACAAATGAATTAACAGGTAAATGCAGCAAGAATAAAAGTAAATGAAACCTCACAACAATGTCACTCCATCACTCAGCACTCGGCACTCAATAAACACACTCCATAGGTACCTGCGCTCACTGGGGGTGTACAGACTCCAGAGGGACTCCCAAAGCCCAATCTCTAAGCACGGACAACTCACGTGCTGCACGGACAACTCACGTGCCATAATATCAATCTCTAGATCTGCACGGACAACTCACGTGCTACACGGACAACTCACGTGCTATGGTATCAATACCTGTATCCACACGAAAAACTCACGTGCTGCACGGAACACTCATGTGCTATAAACAAATATCTCATAACAGGCCCTCGGCCTTACTCAGTCATGTACCTCTCTAGCATCACAATTCGCAACAATCAAGGGAACACAACCCACATAAAGTATCACAACATATCAACAAAATAATAGCGACTGAGGTAAGCATGTATAATAATTTCTATGACTGAGTGCAAATAATGTGAGCATAAATAAAGCCTAAGCATGATCTTTAACATGAAGGCAAACATGTTCAACAACATGTACATACATAAACACAAATAATGGCTATTAGGCCTCACAGCCTCACGGGACAGACCAAGTCTCAATCTCTCGCGGTATAAATCCACACGCTCGTCTAGCATTGGTATAAACTCCAAATAGTCACATGATATAATATTCTCCAGATCTATACCCTCGAAGCCAGAGTTAAAACTGTTACTTAACTCTCTAACAACTTGCACCGAATCAATAGTCGGAGACTCGGAGGCGGTGTCCCGCACATAAGCAACGTAAGCGAAACACCCCTTCTCGACCATATGTCGAGCCTTCACGAAACAAATGACCCGGCTGGATGCATAAACTGAAGAACCTTTCCACTCTAGCCTAGGCGACTCAGGCATGGCTAAAGTAACTGTCTTGGCATGGCAATTTAGCACATCATGATGAGGAGCTAGACAATCCATGCCTAGAATAACCTCGAAATCAATCATGTTGAGCAATAACAGGTCTGCTCTGGTCTCAAGCCCACAAAAAGTAATCACACAAGACCGATAGACTCGGTCTACCACCACGGAATCGCCCACAGGAGTGGACACATACATAGGAGAACCCAAGGACTCACAACGAACATCCAGGAAATGAGTAAATAGAGAGGAAACATATGAATAAGTGGACCCTGGGTCAAATAATACTGAAGCCCCTCTACCACATACTGAGATAATACCTGTGATCACGGCGTCTGAGGCCACTGCATCTGATCTGGCCGGAATGGCATAAAATCTGGCTAAGGCACCTGAAGACTGAACTCCCCTAGAGGGAACAAGAGCTAACTGACCTCCTCCTGACTGGCCTCCCCCTCTAGGGTGACCCCTGCCAACCTGTCCTCCACCTCTAGGTGGTCGGACTACTGGTGCTGAACTCATAGGCTGGCAACCCTGCGACACAACTTGCCCCGGTACCTGGAGCAATCTCTCCTCACATGGACTAAATCCCCTCACTCAAAGCATCTCACATGTGGCATATCCTTCTGTCCCGAAGAAGAAGAGTCCCGAATGGTCGGAGTGCGGTGTGAAACCTCTTGCATAGCACTGAAATAAGAACTGGAGGATCTCTGGCGACTGGAGTAACCACTGGGTGAACTCTCTCTGGATGGCTGGAGGACGGTAGAAGCGCTCTGGCATGGCGCTGAACTGAGGCCTCCTCACTGGAACACCAGGGGAGCTAGTTGAGGTGCTGAATATGAAAGTCTGCTAGACAGACCGTCCCCAAACTGACCTCTGCTCCTAGCTGGGGTATCCCTGAAATCACCGGAGAACCTGACCCTCTTATCCTGCTGACCCTGCTCCCTGCTCCTCAACCGGTAACCCTCAATCCTGCGTGCAATCTCTACTACGAGCTGATACGAGTACCCATCTCCACGATCTCAGAGGGTGGAATATATCTGTCTAGAAACACCTGCACGAACTGATCCCAAGTGACAGGAGGAGAATCTGCTAGTCCGCTGAGAATATAATACTGCCACCACCTGCGAGCTCTTCCCTCCAACTGAAATATGGTGAAATCCACTCCACGGGACTCCAAAATCCTCATGTTGTGCAGTCTGTCCCTGCACCTATCGATGAAGTCCTGAGCATCCTCACCCCGCTCACCCCCGAAGACTGGAGGGAGAAGTCGGGTCCATCTAGCCAACATCTTCTGCTGGTCACCCTCTGCAACTGGCCTGGGCTCTGGGGCTGCTACTACAGGCTGAACCCCACCCACGGGCGGTGTACCCGGGGTATGACGTGTTGCTGCTGCCTGTCCTGTGGCCTGAGCGGTAGGGGTCTGGACTCCCCCTCCCGCCTGAGAAGTAGCAGGATCTGCCAGAAATAGGCCAGCCTGGGACATGGTGTCCATGAACCTCCCCATGACCTTCTCGAAGCCT
This sequence comes from Nicotiana undulata, assembly GCA_005239495.1. Taxonomy (NCBI): domain Eukaryota; kingdom Viridiplantae; phylum Streptophyta; class Magnoliopsida; order Solanales; family Solanaceae; genus Nicotiana; species Nicotiana undulata. The sequence goes on from ML257583.1 coordinate 3,251, forward strand.
GGTGCCGTCATAAAATCTGCTAGAGCAGGAGCTACTGGAGGCACCTCGTCCTGCTCCTCGATGATAGGGTCCTCTGGTGATGCAATTGGTATAACTCTGTGACGTCCTCATCCCCTACCCCGGGCAGGTGCCTTACCCCTACCCATACCACAACCTCGAGCGGCGGGGGTAGCGGCCTCTCCCAGATCAGAAACGTCAGATGCACGCGTCCTCACCATCTGTGAGAGAATAGAAGAACAAGTTTTAGTACATCACCAACTGCACGGTAGAATATGAACAAGGAGAGGTTTCCTAACACCCTATAGCCTCCTGAAGATAAGTGCAGACGTCTCTGTACCGATCCACAAGACTCTACTGGGCCTGCCCGTGACTCGTAAGACTACATGAACCTAGGGCTCTGATACTACGTTGTCATGACCCAAATCATAACTCAGGTCGTGATGGCGCCCAACAGCGGGGTTAGGCAAGCCAACAGGGACTATACTAAGTGTTGCCCTTCCCATTTGTTTAATTATTCCAATATTTCCTAGTTTTACACAATTATTAGCATGATAATAGCACGTGACAACAACAAAATTATACGATACATGAGCCAAAAGATAAGCATATAGGAAAATATACAACCCAAAAATCAAAAATATACGCTACGTGTGTGCCAGGAACTTGTGTCACTAGTGCCACGGGCATGATAACTGAATATACAAAAGACAATATTTACAATCCCACTGTCTGAATGAAATAGATAGGAAAATAACATAGAAAAACTCCATGGTGATGCCAGAGATCTTCAGGAGGAGCAGCTCACCGTGAAGTCAAATCAGCTCTAATCAATACCTAGCTCCGGAATGATAACCAAATGTACCAGTCTCGGGACCTGTACAGTCAAGTATAGAAGTGCAGCATGAGTACATAAATAAATATGTACCTAGTGAGTATCCCGTCTAAACTCGAATGAGTAGTGACGAGAAGTCGACTAGACACTCACTAAGGTCCAGTAATATAATATATGACAAGATATGACAGAAAACAGTAGGCAGATAAAACAGTAAACAACAAGTGCATATCACAAGAAATACTCTAGACAACAGGTGGAAATGAAAAACAGTGTACTTTATTCCCCTCTTACCAAATACCTGACATGTTTGACTATAAGTGACCCTGGACAACTGGTCATACACATACAAGGACAAGACAACCGGCCGGAGTCATAAGGTTGGTCATAAGGACTGAGGTCATAAGCTAACCCACGATCGCGGATCATACCTGCGACTCGCATGCTGACTCGATAATAATAAGCTGACCCACGATCGCGCATCATCCTGCGACTTGTGTGCTGACTCGATAATAATAAGCTGACCCACGGTCGCGCATCATACCTGCGACTCGTGTGTTTTCTCGATAATAATAAGTTGACCCACGATCGCGCATCATACCTGCGACTGGTGTGCTAACTCGATAATAATAAGCTGACCCACGATTGCGCATCATACATGCGACTCGTGTGCTGACTCGATAATAAGTGCGTATATATAAGGACAAATGTGTACCAACTCAACAGGTTTGTGCCAATACCACGGGTAATCAACTAGGATTTAAATCATAATACCTCACTTTTCCTTATCATCTCAACAGTAATTACAACTCGTAACTCATATCACATATGAAGGTACAGATAGGGCACATAGAGGCATGCTTGTGAATCCTAAGGCTACCTGACATAGCAATACAGTCGCCACGTACAGACTCTCGTCACTTGGTATGTACGTGGACCCCCACAACATGTACACACAACAATCAAGAACCTATGGGGACATGTTTACCTTACAAGGCTGGAAAGGAGACTCACCTCGTGGAGAAACTAACCTCGGATCAAAGATGCGCCCGAAAAATCCGGGATCTACCCTCGAGATCTCGCAACTAGTCAAGTATAGCACAATACATCAATTCATGATCAAAGAAGAGTATTTATCCTATTTTATTCAAAATTCATCATTCTTGAAGAATTTCTAAATTTCAACCCCGAGCCTGCATGCTTTAATTTCGAAAATTCTCGAAGGAATCGCTCAGCCATAACCTAAGGATCAAAATTATGTAGTTTCTACTTGAATTCATGGCTTTAAACGGACAATTCACAAATTCCTCAAAGCCCTAATTTTACTACCCAAATTCATGATTTTTGATAATTTAGTAGAGAATTCATCTAGGAATTGATGCTTGAAACTAGTGTTATAAGGAATTTACTTACCTCAAGTACTAGGTTGAATGGTCCTCTTGGAAGCTCTCAAATTACTCAAGGAAGAAGATTGAAATGGGGAATGGGTCTTAAATTCTGTATATTAAATTAACTGCCCAGGTTTCCCCTTCACCGCGATCGCGAAATGGGGCCTGCGATAGCGAAGGCAAACTAGCCAGACCTCTGCGAACGCGGAGGAGGTCCTGCAATCGCGAAGAGTAAATGGTCATGGTCCCGACCTAACTCTATGCGAACGCGGAAAAAGGGCTGCGATCGCGAAGGCTAGGGATCCATACCATCGTGATCGCGAAGGCAGGGATGCGACCGCAAAGGTCAGGGACCCGACCTTCCGCGATCGCGGAGAGATTCCTGAGAATACGAAGAGCATTCAGCATCCCAGCCCATTTCCTTCTCCACGAATGCGGCCCACCTTCCGCCATCGCGAAGAAGGAAATCAGACAGCAAAAATCTGGTTTTTTGAACTTAGCTCCCGAGGGTCCAAAACTCACCCGAGCTCCTCGGGACCCCGTCAAAAGGCACCGGCAAGTCTGTATTCATGATACGGACTCGCTCGAACTTCCGGAACGCAAAAAACAACAACGTAACTCAGAATTTTACCCCAAAAGCAAATTGAATCAACACTTTGAACTTAGAGTTCTAGAATTTATTTCAATCCGGCGAACCGGCCTATACTACTCGGAATGACTTCAAATTTTGCAGACAAGTCATAAATGACATAACGGAACTATTCCCGGTCTCATAATTTCATTCAGACCTTGATATCATAAAATCACATTCCAAACCAAACTTCAAATTTAAGGAAATCTTTATTTCTATATCGGGCGCCGAAACGCTCCCGAGTTATCAAAAACCCATTCCGAACATACGCTCAAGTCCGAAATCATCATACGAAGCTACTGACACTGTCAGAACTCGATTCCGAGGTAGTTTGCTCAAAATGTTGACCGAAGTCAAACTTGGCCAAATAGGTCAACCTTAAGGAACCAAGTGTTCCTAAATTGCTCAAAATACTTCCAAATCCTGAACCACCAGTCCCCGCAAGTCACAAATCACGAGAAGCCTCTATGGAAAGACTTATATAGGGGAACAGGGTCCGATAAGGTAAAACGACCGGTCAATTTTTTACACCTACCAATGCGATACAACTCAACACAGCTAAACAACACATAAAGAAATAGAAAGGGGGGAAACATGGCTATAACTCTCGAAACAACAGGCCGATTGTTACATCCTCCCCCTCTTAAACAAACATTTGTCCTCGAACATGCCCAGAGTTGTTCCAAAAGCCATTAGATCGCTATATAACCTCAAATCATTTGCAAATCTCATACTCACCGTCATAACAGTAAAGCCAACTCTCATACGCGATCCAAACTCAAACTGCAACACATATAATTCACTGGTAAAAGAGGACTCACTATACAACAACATAGGGATCACACACCGTTAGGACACCTCGCAGGACATAACCCACATGCTTCGCCTCCAACTAACATCTCTTTATACCCTCCCACAGTCATAACCCTTACGCATTCACTTAATCTTCCTGAGTCTGAACTCATCTCACGACATGAATGTCTACTTCACTCCTCAACCAAACAACCTGAAAAGAATGTTCCATCACACTCCTAACTCAAGGCTATACGACAAATCAAGATGTGAATTAAGCACCGAATAGTTCTTTCTACACCTCAAGAAAATCCTTCTCGTCACATTCAAATCATATGAACTCATCTCGCGGTCACATCATACTCATCACGTACCCATCCAACCACCATTTCCACTAATAGGGACACTACCGGTCATATAAGTCCACAAGCACGCGCTCACACAATCAACACCTCAGTGCTCAAGCTACAGTCAAAACCTGGTCTCAAGTCCTCCAGCATGGCCCAACATCAACACACAGAAATTACATCTCGCACCTCATCCAGGGAATCACAAGTCGTTGATGCAGGGCTGATACTGAGCGCTCATGTGCGCATACGAATGCATGGAAGGAATTCAAAGAGTTACACTTCAATCTGAATTAATACCGCACGATAAGAATTCAAGAATGTGAAGTTTTCCTAAAGGTTCTGTAGCCTCTCGAAGATAAGTACAGACATCTCTGTACCGATCCGCAAGACTCTACTAAACTCGCTCATGAATCGTGAGACCTATGTAACCTAGGCTCTAATACAAACTTGTCACGACCCAAATCAGACCCAGGTCGTGATGGCACCTATCATGATACAAGGCAAGCCTATTTCCCAAAATATTACTACTAATTTTATTATATGAATTTAATAAGTATTTCCAAAGTTTGAATTTATCATATATAGAAAATACGGAAACGATCCCCAAACATCAGGGTGTCACTAAGTCATGAGCGTCTAAATCTATGAACTAAGATATATAAACTGTCTAACTGTCAATACAACCTAAAAGAAGAAAAATAGATGATAAGAGGAGTAACAAGGTCCTGCGGACGCTAGCAGCTACCTTACAGTCTCCAAAGATAGCCGGTCTGAACTCAATGATCGCCGCGCTCTAACTCACCTGGATCTGCACATAAAGTGCAGGGTGTAGTATGAGTACAACCAACTCAGTAGTAATAGAAATAACTAAGGAACTGAGTAGTAGTGATGAGCTAAGCATAACAATCCAATTATTTATTTCCCTAATTTAAGTATAAACCGAGGTAAGCAGGTAATTTCCATAAATCAACAAATGCTACAAAGGAATTAACAAGTAAATGCAACAACAACAAAAGTAAATGAAACCTCACAACAATGTCACTCCATCATTCAGCACTCAGCACTCGCACTCAGCACTCGGCACTCGGCACTCTCACTCAGCACTCAATACACACACTAAATAGGTACCTGCGCTCACAGGGGGTGTACAGACTCCGTAGGAGCTCCCAAAGCCTATGCGCTAAGCACAGACAACTCACGTGCCATAATATCAATCTCTGGATCCGCATGGACAATTCACGTGCTATGGTATCAATACCTGGATCCGCACGGTCAACTCACGTGCTATAAATAAATGTCTCACAACCGGACCTCGGCCTCACTCAGTCATGTACCTCTCTAGCCTCACAATTCTCAAAAATCAAGGAACACAACCCACATCAAGTATCACAGCATATCAGCAAAATAATAGAGGCTGAGGTAAACATGTACAATAATTTCTATGTCTGAGTGCAAATAACGTGAGCATAAATAAAGCCTAAGCATGATCTCTAACATGAAGCCAAACAATTTCAACAACATTTAAATACATAAACACAAATAATGGCTATTAGGATCACAGTCTCACGGGACAGACCAAGTCTCAATCCCTCGCGGTATACACCCACACGCCCGTCACCTAGCATGGGTATCACCTCTAAACAGGAACATGATATCAAATTCTCCGGGTTTATACCCTCAAGGCCAGAGTTAAAACTGTTACTTACCTTAACAGCGTAAAATCCTACTCCGGGATGCCCTCGTCTCTGGACTCGATCTCCAAAAGCTCCGAATCTATCCATAATCAGAATAATACTATCAACATAGGCTAAAGAAACGAATTCCATAAGAAAAACTACATAAATATGGCAAAAATCAGAAATCGACCAAAACCCGCCCCCCAGGCCCACGTCTCGAAACTCATCAAAAGTGAAAGAACTATAAACCTCGCTTTCTCTCGAGTCTAACCATATAAAATTCATCAAAATCCGACTCTATTTGGTCCCTCAACTCCTCATCTGAAACTCTCCAAAACTCAAACCTAACTCCCTCAACTTCACCCTAAACTCTTACTAATTTCATGACTAATCAATGGAAAAATCATCATAAACACGCGTAAATAAACCCAAGTAACTTATCTCAGTGATATCTCTTGTTTCTCCCTTGGAAAACACTGCCCTAAGATCAAAAACCGTCCAACAATGGTGAAGAATGGGCAAAAGATTGCGAAGTTGGGCTTATATAGTTTCTGCCCAAGGCTTCCGCACATGCGACCCCATCTTTGCACCTGCGCAAACCACATATGTGGTCCCAAGAGTGCACCTGCGCATTCCACTTAACCGTCCAGGCTTCGCACCTGCGGCTCACCACTCGCATCTTCGGGCTCGCAGGTGCGATCTTCTCTTCGCATCTGCGACTAAGCCCCAGGCCTCCATCTCTTCATCTGCGTGCCTCCCACGCACCAGCGATCATCGCACCTGCGGCTCTCCATCCACAGGTGCGAAAACATTGGAAAAATTACACCAGCAGTTACAACACTTCTCCAACTCCAAAAACTAATCCTTTAACCATCCGAAACACACCCGAGGCCCTCGAAACCTCAACCAATAATTCAAATAAGTCATATGTCACTACCCGAACTTAGTCGAACCTTTGGAACACCCAAAACAACACCAAAATACCAAATCAACCTCGGATTCAAGCCTATGAACTTCTAACTTCTAAAATTCGCCAACGACGCCGAAACCTATGAAACAATGTCCGAATGACCTCAAATCTTGCACACACGTCACAAATGATACAACGAACCTATTCCAACTTCCAGAATTCCATTCCGACCCTGATATCTAACTTTTCACTACCGACCAAAATCGCCAAATTTCCAACTTCCGCCAATTCAAGCCTAATTCTAGAACGGACCTCCAAATTACATTCCGAACACACACTTATGTCTAAAATCACCCAACGAAGCTTAATAAATCATAAAAATCCAAATCCGAGTTCGTTTACACATAAGTTAACTTCTGGTTTACTTTTCTAACTTAGCTTTCTAACTAAGAGACTAAGTGTCTCATTTCACTCCAAACCTACTTCGGACCTAAAGTTACCAACTCGATAAAACTCAACACATCTTAACAACACATAATGAAACAGAAATGGGGGAAATATGGCTATAACTCTCGAAACGATAGGCTGGGTCATTACAATACTCGAGTTCATCACTGAGATGCATTGTATTTGATATGCGTACTTGAGATACATGCATAGAGATACATTTTCTTCTGTTACCCGATTTTGGTGACATTTATGATTTTACCTGTATATTGACATGTAGGCATAGAGATATACTTTCCTCATGCTATCTGGAAATGAAACATCTTATTTATTGCTGAAAGGATTTTTGGAAAATAATAGTTTTCAAACTTATATTTTTGGCAAATTTCGGTAAAAGATTTGGGTTATCACTGAGATACTTGAAAAACATGCCTACTTTCTGGAACTGTGAACGAGCAGAGTATTTTATTTCTGAGATACTTCTTTTATTACTTGTACTGTGTTGTTATGAACTGTTATTAGCTATTGGTGGTGTACCCGACCTATGTTCCAGCTCGTCACTACTTTCAACTTAAGGTTAGGTTTGTTATTTACTACACTTCTGCACCTTGCATGAAGATGTTGGTTACTGATGTTGTTGTGTTCGATGGGAGCAGGATTTGAAGATGTACCTGTGTTCCAGTTGTAGCTTCCTCTTGTTCATGGTAGCCTTAGATTCATAAAACTTTGTTTATGTACTTTTCGAACAGATGATGTATTTAAGTCACACAAACTTTGTAAACTCTATTCTTAAAGGCTCATGAATTATAGTACCAGTCCCTAGGAAGATTCTTGTCTTAAATAGTTATATTATCATTTCTTCTCATAATAAGTCTTATAAATTGGATAGTTATTAATTGGCGTACCTAGCGGGTTGGGTTAGGTACCACCATGACTAGTGGATTTTGGGTCGTGACAGGATTACTCACGCAAAATGAATTCACTTTGACAGTCAATTTACCAAGTAATAACGGAGGCACGAATTTGCATGTTAAAGCAATAGAACAATCACATAGAATACACGACTCACATAGAAGCCACAATCGTTTCAACACCACTATAACAACGAATAACCAAATACAATCAACATGCAGATGAATGATTGGAGGAAGAACAATAACCGCTCAAATCAACAAGCCATTCCAACATAGAATGTAGAATAAGAATCAGTACCGCCTCGAAATCACATTTCACAATCTTTCTTTATATCAGCGCGTGAGCCTTGCATTTATTTTTGAAAATATTTTCTCGAAATAGCTACACACGTTTTAGCCCACATTACCTCATTGCGTGGCTTCAAGTAATTCTTCTACTAGCAACACGCGTATCAAGCCCACCTTATCTCACCGCTTGCGTATTAACCCCTAGCCTTATACCACTGCATGCGTATCAATATCACAACACAATAAAAACTCGCATCACATATGCCCATATGCCACAATTTGCCAAAAGCAACTACCAATGTTACCATAATGTAAGCCCATGGCTTAATCACAATATGTACAAGAATCTCAGTAATGAAAAAATTAATGAGAAATTCTCATCGAAGAAAATATCTCAACAACCAACAACTTTAACCTCAATGTGATGATAACTTACCAAACTTAAACATCAATAACTCAACAAGAAGATATAACATGAATTAACAACTTCAAGAAGAGTAATTCAGCAATAAAATAAGTAACAAAGCAATAAGAGAGATAGTAACTTTAACTAAAGGATATAAGAGCAATTACGACAATAAAAGATAGAAACGGTGTCAACAACGTCAATTAGAGCATGTAGAAGTAAATGTAACATGTTATAACAGTTCAATTAAATGCATGGAAGATGTTTAGAAGTCTAAGCCGGTCAAAATACCATATATAGTCGAGTACACACTCGTCACCTTGTGTACACGTCCTACACATAGTACAATTAGCACACAACAACAAAAATCCTAAGGGGTAGCTCCCCCACACAAAATTAGGCAAGATACTTACCTCAAATAACCTAAATCGATCTACTAATAAGCCCTTCCATGCAAGCCTACCTCCAAACGACTCGAATCTAGCCAAAATAACTTAATATCATAAATAAAATCCATAGGAAGCAATTCTGGATAATAAAGATTCGATCTTTAACAAAAATCAAAAAGTCAACCCAAAGAATTGGCCAGGCCCCGCACTTCGGAACCCAACAAAACTCACAAATTAAAAACAACCATTCTGATGCGAATCCAACCATACAAAAATTATTCAATTCCGACCTTACATCTGCCTTCAACCCATCAATTTATGTTTTAGAAAGTTTTTTCTAAAATCCTCAATTTCTCCAATTCAAATCATTAAGCAAACCCAAAAATCGAGGTTGTAATTATAAAATAATTACAAATTCGAATAAAAAAATACTTATCTCAATCCAAGTAGTAAAAATACCCTCCAAATTTGTTTAAAATTTAGCTCCAAATCCTTGTGAGAAAAAGTAACTAAATTTGGAAGAAAAAAAATGCATCAGTTGTCCCAGCTCGAACCAGGCCCTAAATGATCCCGACACTCACGTTTTCCCCCCAACATGATCCTTGCAAGATTACACCCAAGATAGCCTCCTGAATCACCTAATTTTGCCTTAATATGGGGGAGATATGATGTTTTAAAGTTTTAAAAGAAATCTGAAAATTTCTGGGACAAAATGGCATGTTCGTAATTACTTACACCAGTAAAAAAATCAACAATAAGAAAATCTTCGTTTTAGCAACCAAAACTCATTCGTAACCTCTAAGACACAAACCGTATATGTATTTTAATCATAAAACATACTACAAACATGCTCGCGCACTCAGAATACAGAAAAGAGGTCATCTTGACCCGATATTAATCATGATCAAACTTCAAATCCTTAACTTAATTAGTTTCTCAATCAATGGTCCAGAACAAATCCAAGCCACTTGATACCCCATCCAATCATACCAACAAGTACTAATGCATCATCAAACTTATCTAAAGCCTCAAAACACCCGCGGGAACATCACATCAAAGAATCGAGGCTCAAACCTAATAGAATTTATCTTAAGTTATTAAATCTTCATTCTTTCAAAAAAGTGCCTGAATCACACTTAAACACTTTGAATTACTTTCAAACTTTACACACAAGTTCAATTCAATATATAGACCTATCCAAAGTCTCAGAACACCAATTGGAGTGCAATAACATCAAAGTCAACTCTTGGTCAAACTTATGAAGTCTTAAGTTCTTCAAATTGTCAACTTTCAACAAATAGTGTCGAATTCTTCTAAGAACCTCCGAAACCAAATCCAAACATACGTATAAGTCATAAATCATCATACAAACGTATAGAAACAATCAAAACCCGATTCCGAGTCCATTTACCCAAAAGTCAAACCTTGGTCAACTCTTCCAACTTAAAGCTTCTAAAACGAGAATCATTCTTCCAAATCAATCTCGAACCGCTCGAAAATTGAAACCAACCATACACATAAGTCATAATACATAATATGAAGCTACTCAAAGTCTCAAACCGCCGAATTAAACGCTAAATCTCAAAATGACCGGCCATGTCGTTACAACAATATTAGTTTTCAGGATGATGAATCTCCTTGGAAAGTATTTTATGCGACGGGAGAAGATTATAATGGAAGATCAGAATTTTTCATTAGTTTGCAATAAAGATAGGATATCACAGTGACAAATTAATCCCTACAGGATACAATGTAGATCATTTTTCAAAATTATGGTTGGAATAAAAGATTATAAATTGACATGATTAGCTTCTTTTAATATTACTATTTTTGGTATACGCGTATTGCACGTGTGTATAATGTCTATCAATTAAAAATATATACATTAACGTTAAAATAAAATTCAGTATTTATTTAAATGATAAATATAATTTTTCTCATAGTAATTATATCACGACCCAAAAATCAATACTAGTCGTGATGGCGCCTATCTTGGTACTAGGCTAGCCAAACTACCGCGAAATAACATAAAGACTTGCTATTTCATTTAAATTGTGATCATAACATAAAAGTTTCCTATTTAACATGTCAAGCATTCTTACGACTTAAAACAGTTAAAACATTGCCCCAAAATCTAGAGTCAACCGTCATGAGCATCGAAAGAGTAAAACAGTATGGTATCATTTCCTTGCTAATACAAGTCCGGAAAAAATAAGAGAAATCAATAGGCTAGGAAATGAAAAGGGCATGTTGTGGATGCCATACAGCTACCTCGATCCCCGAACATGCTCCAAAGAAAATGAAAGTCAGCTAGCGCTCTGACCCGGTACCTGGATCTGCACACATGGTGCAGGGAGTAACGTGAGTACGCCAACTCAGTAAGTAACAATTATAACTAAAGACTTGAGTGCAGTGACGAGCATTTAAACTTTATAATTTCAAAAATAAGTACCAGTAAGGGTAAATAGGTCAAGTCAAGAATCCACATTTACCAAATATTTCACAAAACTCCAATTTTTCCGTTTAACTTGTATAACACACTAGTTCAACATTTATCAAAAAGGCTCAGTGTAAAGAAGAGTGAAATATAATAGTTTCATAAATAGCAGCCTCTCAGGCACAGTGTCACTCGTATATAAAGCCTCTCGGTCACTCGTGACTCCACTATCATAAGTTAATACTCACACTCATCACTCTCACTCAATAGTACCATGTATATATAAAACCGTTGCGGCGTGCAACCCGATTCAAATAATAGTCGATTGTGCTCACTGGGGGTGTACAGACCCCTGGAGGGGCTCCTACAACCCAAGAACTATATCGATGCGGTGTGCAACCCGATCCAATATATATATATATCGCTGTGGCGTGCAACCCAATCCGCATACCTTGCTGCGGTATGCAACCCGATCCATAACTATCCTCACAAACTCGGCTCTCGGCCTCACTCAGTCATCCTCACAAGCCACTTGGGAAACTCATCACAATCACGGGAACTCAGCCCAAAATATCTCTCAATATTCTACAGCAGGGTGATAACAGTAATAAACAACAATAGGTATAGAGCATGACTGAGTTCCTATTTTTTTGTATCAGAAAATATTGTGAATAGTGGAAAAATACCCCTCTGAGGGTCTAAAAAGGTCGGCACAAGGCCCCAATCATGGCATACATCCCATAATAAAGTATAAATCTCAAAAATAAAGGATATCATATGATTTCAAATCAAATACGCGACTTAATAGTCGCTACGGAACGGACCAAGTCACAATCCTTATCGGTGCACACCACTGTAAGGCAAGCCGATCATTCATTTGTTGAAATAATTTCCTGTTTTTAACACTTTCGAAATCGTTACTTTTCACTTTAATAAATAGTAACTAGGTAGAAATTCATTTAAGTAAAAGCAATAGTCTATTTTTCCAATTTAATAGAAATACAACCCAAATACATCCCAGAACCTGGTGTCACAAGTACATAAGCGAACTTCTAAGAATTTGTACAAATGCTATAAGCTTGTCCGAAATACAAGTGGACAAGGGCTTTAAAATGAAATAAATACAATACATAGAGGAAGGCTCTGCCGGCTGCGGATCGCCTCCGGATGATGCAGCTCGCCCAAGTCTCCAAACCAGCCTCATCGCCATGAAAGTACTTGTGCAATAAAAATGCACAGCAAGTGTAGCATGAGTTCGAAAATAACGTGTACTCAGTAAGTATCCCGCCTAACCTCAAAGAGGTAGAGACGAGAAGTCGAATTAGACGCTTGCTAAAAGTCAATTAACTATAATCAAGTGAGGTGCTAAGCATGAGTATCATAGGTAATTAAATAATGAGCAGAGATAAGAAATATCAACCTATTTCACATTTTACACATCAATTCTTCTTCATTTTAGCAAGCAACTCAAAACTCCTTAGGCCAATAAACAAGTATAATCCACAGGAAAATAAGCAGCATTTATCATGCGCAAGAAAATGCCGAGGGTCGAACGACGCGGACCAACAATAATAAACTGTGCACTGCTGAGGGTCGAACGGCTCGAACCATAGATGCATCTATCTGCCCCGCTCGCGAATCGATCATGCGATGCAGTAATACATAAATATAGGGATATCCTGCTCGCGAATCATACATGAGACTCAGGCACCCGTAAATACACATATTCACACAGTGAGTCCATATTTTATTAGGAAAGCAGTTTCTCAAAGAAGTGATAAAATTCTCTTTAAGTTAACATGAAGATAATATGTAAATCATTTCTGGAAGTTCATTTACCAAGCTTGATGAGGTTTTCCAAATATTACAAATCAGTCTGAAACAAACTTACGCAAGGAAGAATAAACTCTCTTTCTAAATGATTAAGAAAAATGAACTCTAACCTTCTTAGGTATTCAAGTACTATTTCCATCATATTAACGGTCAAATCTTACTGGCAAGATCACAAGTATAACAAGTAAGGCATGCTAGTGGGTCCTAGACTACCCGGACATAAACATATTAGTAGCTACGCACGGACTCCCGTCACCTCGTGCGTACGTAGCCCCCACAAATGGTAACACATATTTAATTAGTTCACCTAGGGGGACAATTCCCCCTCACAAAGTTAGAAAGGAGACTTACCTCGCTCCGAAACTTCATAACTGGCTTCCAAGCCCTCCCGACGGCTCCAGTTTGATGTACAAAGTCCCAAAACTGCCAAATAACGGGCAAAGCAATGAAAATTCACTCTAATACTTATAACAAATTCAAATTATATCATTTCCCAACTCCGCTCAATGAGTTGATCAAAATGCCCTTGGGCCCACGTGCCCGGATTTCGAAATTTCTCGAAGATAAACTCTACCCATAGCTTTACTAGTTCAAATATACAATTTACTCAAATATTCATGCTCAATTCGTGGTTAAAATCCAATTTACCAAATTTCTAGGTTTTCTTTATATTTACCAATTGTTCGCACAATTTTCATGTTCAAATACATGCAATAACCTTGTAATTGAATTAAAAATGTGAAGAATTAACTTACCTTGTGATCCTTGCCGAAATTCCCTCCTTGAAGCTCCTCAAAACCGCCCATACCAAATGTAAAATGAAGAAGAAAGGTCCAAATTCCCGTTTAAAACAATTTGCCCAGGCCTTAATTCCGCACATGCAGTCCCTTCATCGCAGCTGCGCTTACGCAGGTGCGCCCAATCTCTCGCACCTGCGGCCTCCTCAGCTCCATCCCAAACTCACACCTGCGGCGCCCAAAGCTGCACCTACGGCCAAAGCCTCGCAGGTGCGGTTACACCAGATAATAGCATCCTTCAGATTTCTTCAACTTCAAATATTGATCCGTTAACCGCCCGGAATCCACCCGAGGCCCCTCGGGACCTCGTCATATTTCCCCAACCTATTACAAAACATAATGCGGACTTGCTCGAGGCCTCAAATCACATCAAAGAACATCGAAACAGCGAATCGCACTAAAATTCAAACTTTATGAACTTAGAAATTTCAAACTTCTACATCTGACGCCGAAACCAGTCAATTCACATCCGATTGACCCCAAATTGCACACAAGTCATAGTCGACATTACAGATCTGCTCCAGCTTCCGGAATCGCATTCTGACCCCGATATCAGAATTTCCAGTTCTGGTCGGATTCTTCAAAAGCCTTCAAATTTCTATCTTTAGCCAAATGACTTCAAAAAAATCTACGGACATCCGAATTCACTTCCGCTCGCGCTCCCAACTCCAGAATTACCATACGAAGTTATTCCCAGACTCGGAATCCCAAACGGACATCTATATCTCTGAAATGCACTTCAAGCCAAACTTAGGAAATTCCTTCAAAATTGTTGACTTCCACAATATACGTCGAAACGCTCCCGGGGTTATCCAAAACCCGATCCGGACATACGCCCAAGTCCAAAATCATCATATGAACCTGCTGGAACCTTTAGATCCTGATTCCGAAGTCGTTTACTCCAAATCCCAGTCTTAGTTGATTCTTCCAACTTAAGGCTTCCGAAATGAGAATTTTCCTTTCAATTTAACTCCGAACTTCCCGAATTTCAACTCCGACCATACGCAGAAGTCATAATACCTGAAATGAAGCTGCTCATGACCTCAAACTGCTGAACGACGCGCTAGATCTCAAAACGACCGGTCGGGTCGTTACATTCTCCCCCACTTAAACAGACGTTCGTCCTCGAACGTGCTAGGAACTTCTCTGGAGTTATCTGAAATCACTATTTAACACCTCGAGCACCTGCCCGTACTGCGACAACCCAATTGAGCACATAAGCTTGATCAAATATGAAGATATCCTCCTTAATCCATACAATAAGCTTTGTACTCAGTTCCAACACCGGAGATTCTCTGCCAGGCATGTTTCTAATATATGAACACTGTATCAATTACTACACAAGGTACCAGAACACGACTGCGTACCTTTGCTGAATTAGCACCATGCACCCCATAATTCACTATCTAACCACAATTACATTTCCTAAACCTTAATAGCTAAAATTCTACGAGTTTGATGCTCCCAATGCACCTTATGATATATATATCCTGCTATAATACTGACGGTACCACCACAATGGAGGAGATGCGTAGAAATTTCTTACCAATTATAGAGTTAACCAAACATTGAATCTTTCCCCTTGACTAAAATCATCATCTCATTACGAACCAAATAATGGTAATTGTCATGTAATATACTCCACATAATCTTATCGCACCGATCCCTGATCCATAAATCTCGTCTCACCCAGTATGAACTGCTCAGTCAACAAATCACTCCCAGACATGACCATCAGTCTCACGTGATGCCACAATGCACCAATAAGCCACAACTCGAACATGATACATAAGGAAAGGACTACTCGACTCACGCAACTAATATGAACTTTCCTCAGAAAATAGGAAGTAAACACAAGAAAAATAATTATAGGGAACCGTACTCAACACCACACTGTTGCGGCGTACAACCCGATCCAAATAACATACACGTGGCGGCGTGCCACCCGATCAACACATGAAATTTACATAAGAAGATACACACCGAGCTAGATTTCTTTTTACCATGAAAATACTGAATATCGATCACAAGCACGCTAAGCGCATAATACCATCCTGGTGAGACTGATAGAGCCATATGCTACAAAACTTAAGCACAACTGAGGTGCGATATATATATATATATATATACTCTGAATCTCAAGAGCTCTCCTGCTCACATAACATCATTACTACGCAGAAACTCAGCACATAGAAAATTTATCAAGCCACTTCACAACTCCCAAGTCGATTCTGCTATCACCGAACTAGTCTATATACACCACTTTTCTCATAACACCCAAGAGCAATTGTCATATCCGGGACAAACACCCCACAATACACAACCAACTGAACCGAACGCCTTCCAGCCATAAATTCTCAAATAAGCAATGTTGCACTTCCTTATACTTGGTATAAATCTTCAATCAATCAGGTGACTACATGTCACACTTATATAATCTTCCCGTGGTTACACTCCCACGACCTTCCACACCAGGTAACAAGTTTGCACGTCCATACCACCGACCACGCTAACGCTGTAAAACAAATCAAGAGCCCATAACCAGGATACAAAGCCTCTTTCACCAAACACCAATCTCAGTTGACACTGAAGACTACACTAGTTTCCTTGCTCATCCGAGCTCATGACATCCTTGTTAACACCGAACCGCAATCTCGATTCTTACTCCCAATTACATACTGTTTACCGCACCTAACATGCCAATATGAGATGGCGCAAGAATTCCATCATAACTCCTGAACCACTAATAGGGTGGACACTTCATCATATAAAATTTTTTTTCTTTCCTCAATTCAAGAGAGCCATAACAACACAGAAGTGACTTCTCAAAATCACAAAACAAGCAAATCCTCAGGGAATAGTCTATACCCCCATGATCCTTCCGGGATCCGCCTACACCTGACAAGCCATAATACTTGAATACTTCCAATTATGATCTATTACGGCAGCCGACAAGCGTCGCACACACCGGCACAAACCACATGCATAATTTAATCACACTGACGAAACTGATCACTGCCGTACATGTGTCATTTCAACCATGGCTAACCAATCTATCTTCTTTTTAATTATCCTTAATTGCCTCAGAAATAATAGTAACCCCATTCAACTCATAAGAAACTCAATCCTCACTCATCCCGAGTGGCCTTGACTCATGAGCCACGCTGTCTCAATCCCACAAACCGTCTCATACCCTCCTTGTGCGCATTCACAACTCCAACTAATATACCCCTCCTGATACTCTTTCCCCACATCTGGAGTTCATTTTCTCTCCTTCCTCCGATACTATCCTGCACGCTGAAAATAACATTAAGCACCCCAACCATTTTCCCTTTCTCAGAAGTTACGCTGCAAAAGCTCGATTCTTAATCATACTGCTTCCTGAAATCCTTAAACACCGCATTCTTAGCCTTCGAATTCATTAGGGCCGCTATCAAGACTCACCCACTCTGACTGGCCCCGAATACAATCAGCTCCAACGCTCTTCTAGTACATGCACACCTTCTCAATGAAGCACGTGACTGAGTCACTACACTTACAACTCGCCTATGCCTTAAGCATAAATTCTGAATGTCCCAAAACCTAACCCTGGTCCAATAGGACCAACCTTTTCACATATTTATCAAATCCCATGCTCAATTACCCCTTTATTCCTTAGCTGTAATAACTTGCCAATATGCCGACAATCCGCAACCCCCATGAGAAGATAATCCTGCAGCCCAATTGCAGGCGGTGTGACTCCCCCACTTAGCCCGAAGCTACTTCTTGCACCAGTCTAGACCCTGTTGAGATCCTTTCAACTTTGTTAACATGATTCTTCTCAACCAATCCACCCAATTCTTCCGAATTCCCCTGTTAGCATTCCCTAAATACTCAAATTCTCTAGCATCATTCACACATTCTGCCTCCTACCGAATAGCCACTAGAATTCTTCACAAACTTGCCACCCGCACGCCCGCTAACCTGTTCACAAGAGATAACCCACCTATGGAATTTACAACTGACACCTTCTAACGATGATGTACTGCACACTCCGTACAACATCGATACCCCTTCCTAAGCCTGTTCCATTCACCAACTTTTACCAGTCCGTCCGCTCCCCATGGACATCTACTAAATGCGCTACAATATCTTCTAATTCACCACTATGCTGCCGCTCTCCCACTTTGGTTAAACTCACTCCTGCAAGCAGCTACCTGACTTCCTTTTCTTACACATGAACTTTCCGAAATTCATCTGCCCCGTGAAACTTCTCACCTGTCTTCCTTCACGGTATGCTGCCCAATTGTTGCCTCCATTCAATATCACTCTCTATAGATCTTAAACGAGCCGATCACCTCAACTTTAAATCTTTCCGAAGATCATCTTCCTGGAGTCGCCTTCATTAGAAGTGCTTATTCAATACTGAACCACAGCACACCACGACCTCTGACAACCGCTTCTTCAATACTTCTTCACAGTACTCTAACCTCATGCAACCGAAGAAACCATGGCACCGACAAACTTAACACATTCCATTCGATCAATGACGACGATATCAAATCACAGGTAAATATTCCACCTCACTTGAAAACACCAAGTCTTACTACTTTATCAATCCAAAAACCTGACCATTTATAGTTAAATTCCTTTCCTCCGACAGAACTAAAATGCTGAAATCTCAAAATCACGCTTTGAGAAGACCTCCTTCAAGTCATTCATTTCCCTTACATATGCGGAAACACCCTACCATCACACCCACATCGCGCGATAACCAATGGTAAGCATCATCACTACCTGAGCATAGCCTCAAGGCTCTCAAAATCACAGCTACTGAGCTGAAACAACATATTATCCTTCTGCAGGGCAACAACAACAGCCCCAACCAATTACGCATGGAAAACATCACGCACCCTATCCGTACCACCATTTTAATTCCTCAAATTCCTGATCCATAGCAAGCGCTTCGCGACGCGTAAGATTGAGTAGGAAAAAAACATAGGCATATAAGCCTTAAAGGAATCAAATCGCACGATGAGGAATCAAGAAGGGAAGTACTCCTAACAGACCCGTAGCCACTCGAAGATAAGTACAAACGTCTCTGTACCGATCCGCAAAACTCTACTAGACTTGCTCATAACTCGTGAAACCTAAGGGAACCTAGAGCTCTGATACCATGTTGTCACGACCCGAAATCTATTAAGGTCGTGATGGCGCCGGACACCACTGTCAGGCAAGCCGATCATTCATTTGTTGAAATAATTTCCTGTTTTTAACACTTTCGAAATCGTTACTTTTTACTTTGATACATAGTAACTAGGTAGAAATCCATTTAAGTAAAAGCAACAGTCTATTTTCCAATTTAATAGAAATACAACCCAAATACATCCCAGAACTCGGTGTCACAAGTACATGAGCGAACTTCTAAGAATTTGTACAAATTCTACAAGCTTGTCCGAAATACAAGTTGGACAAGGGCTTTAAAATGAAATAAATACAATACATAGAGGAAGACTCTGCCGGCTGCGGATCGCCTCCGGATGATGCAGCTCGCCCAAGTCTCCAAACCAGCCTCATCGCTATTGAAAGTACCTGTGCAATGAAAATGCACAGCAAGTGTAGCATGAGTACGAAAACAACATGTACTCAGTAAGTATCCCGCCTAACCTCAGAGAGGTAATGATGAGAGGTCGAATTAGACGCTTGCTAAAAGTCGATTAACTATAATCAAGTGAGGTGCTAAGCATGAGTATCATAGGCGATTAAATAATGAGCAGAGATAAGAAATATCAACCTATTTCAGATTTTACACATCCATTCTTCTTCATTTTAGCAGGAAACTCAAAACTCCTTAGGCCAATAAACAAGTATAATCCACAGGAAAATAAGCAGCATTTATCATGCGCAAGAAAATGACGAGGGTCGAACGGCGCGGACCAACAATAATAAATTGTGCACTGCCGAGGGACGAACGACTCGAACCATAGATGCATCTATCTGCCCCGCTCGCGAATTGATCATGCGACGCGGTTATACATAAATATAGGGATATCCTACTCGCGAATCATACATGCGACTCAGGAACCCGTAAATACACATATTCACACAGTGAGTCCATATTTTATTAGGAAAGCAGTTTCTCAAAGAATTGATAAAATTCTCTTTAGGTGAACATGAAGATAATATGTAAATCATTTCTGGAAGTTCATTTAGCAAGCTTGATAAGGTTTTTCAAATATTACAAATATGTCCGAAACAAACTTACGCAAGGTAGAATAAATTCTCTTTCTAAATGATTAAGAAAAATGAACTCTAACCTTCTTAGGTATTCAATTACTATTCCGGTCATATTAACGGTCAAATCTTACTGGCAAAATCACAAGTATAACAAGTAAGGCATTCTAGTGGGTCCTAGACTACCCGGACATAAACATATTAGTAGCTACGCACGGACTCCCGTCACCTCGTGCGTACGTAGCCCCCACAATGGTAACACATATTTAATTAGTTCACCAAGGGGACAATTCCCCCTCACAAAGTTAGAAAGGAGACTTACCTCGCTCCGAAACTTCATAACCGGCTTCCAAGCCCTCCCGGCGGCTCCAGTTTGATGCACAAAGCCCCCAAAAATACCAAATAACAGGCAAATCAATGAAAATTCACTCTAATACTTATAACAAATTCAAATTATATCATTTCCCAACTCCGCTCAATGAGTTGACCAAAATGCCCTCGGGCCCACGTGCCTGGATTCCGAAATTTCTCGAAGATAAACTCTACCCACAGCTTTACTAGTTCAAATATACAATTTACTCAAATATTCATGCTCAATTCGTGGTTAAAATCCAATTTACCAAATTTCTAGGTTTTCTTCAAATTTCTCAATTTTTCCCACAATTTTCATGTTCAAATCCATGCAATAACCTTGTAATTGACTTAATATGTGAAGAATTAACTTACCTTGTGATCCTTGCCGAAATTCCCTCCTTGAAGCTCCTCAAAACCGCCCATACCAAATGTAAAATGAAGAAGAAAGGTCCAAATTCCCGTTTAAAACAATCTGCCCGGGCCTAAACTCGGCACCTGCGGTCCCCTCATCGCACCTGCGCTTCCGCAGGTGCGCCCAATCTCCGGCACCTGCGGTCTCCTCATCTCCAGCCCAAACGCGCACCTACTGCGGCCAAAGCCTCGCAGGTGCGGTCACACCAGATGACAGCAGCCTTCAGCTTTCTTCAACTTCAAATATTAATCCGTTAACCGCCCCGAATCCACCCGAAGCCCCCCGGGACCCCGTCCAATTTCACCAACCTGTTCCCAAACATAATGCGGACTTTCTCGAGGCCTCAAATCACATCAAATAACATCGAAACAGCAAATCACACTAAAATTCAAACTTTATGAACTTAGAAATTTCAAACTTCTACATCTGACGCCGAAACCTTTCAATTCACATCCGATTGACCCCAAATTTTGCACACAAGTCATATTCGACATTACGGACCTGCTCCAGCTTCCGGAATCGCATTCCGACCCCGATATCAAAATGTCCACTTCCGGTCGGATTCTTCAAAAGCCTTCAAATTTCTATCTTTAGCCAAATGACTTCAAAATAACCTACGGACATCCGAATTCACTTCCGATCGCGCTCCCAATTCTAGAATTACCATAAGAAGCTATTCCCAGACTCGGAATCCCAAACGGACATCTATATCTCTGAAATGCGCTTCAAGCCAAACTTAGGAAATTTCTTCAAAATTGCTGACTTCCACAATATACGCCGAAACGCTCCCGGGTTATCCAAATCCCGATCCAGACATACGCCCAAGTCCGAAATTAACATACGAACTTACTGGAACCTTGAGATCTTGATTCTGAGGTCGTTTACTCCAAATCCCAGTCTTAGCCGATTCTTCCAACTTAAGGCTTCCGAAATGAGAATTTTCCTTTCAATTTAACTCCGAACTTTCCGAATTTCAACTCCGACCATACGCACAAGTCATAATACCTGAAATGAAGTTGCTCATGACCTCAAAACTGCTGAACAACGCGCTAGAGCTCAAAACGATTGGTCGGGTCGTTACACTTTCAAGCTCAAACCCGTATGAAAATGTTGATGAAATAATCAAAAATTTGTGAAGGTTGATGTTTATACTTTCTGCCCAAGAAAAACGCACCTGCGTTCCATTTTCTTCGCACCTCCGCACCTGCGGAAACCACTTGAATTACAAAACTCGCACCTGCAGCTCACCCTCCGCACTTGCGGTTTCGCAGGTGCGACCAAATCTCTGCTTCTGCGGTTCCTCCTTATCTATCCCAAATCCGCATCTGCGATGCCTTTTGCGCACCTGCAATGACCGCATCTGATGTCCTTCTCCGCACCTGCGAAATCACAAGGCAGATTCACACCAGCAATCTTTTCATTTTCCAAAACTCTCTGATGGCTATCCGAAATCAGCCTGAGCCCCTCGGGGCCCCCACCAAAGGTACCCAGAAGTCATAAATGACCACCCGGAGCTAGTCAAACCCTCGGAACACCCAAAATAACATCGAAACACCAATTCAACTCATGATTCAAGCCTAAGGATGTTCAAACTTTCAAAAATCGCCAATGATGCCGAAACTAACCAAACCTCGTCCGAATGACTTGAAAATTTGCACACACATTCAAAATGACACTATGAACCTGTTCCCACTTCCAGAATTCCATTCCGACTCTGATAGATTATTTTCCTATGCCGACCGGAAATCGCCAAAAACTCAATTTCGCCAATTCAAGCCTATTCTACTCCGGACATCCAAACCACATTCCGAACACACTCCTAAGTCTCAAATCACCTAATGAAGCTATCTGAGCCATAAACTCCACATTCTGAGGTCGTTTATCCAATAGTCAACTCCCGATTGACTTTTTCTAACCATAAGGCCAATTTAAGAGACTAAGTGTCTCATTTCTCACCACGACTACTCCGAACCCGAACCAACCGACCCAACACAACATAAATAGGTTATAAAACATGTGATAAAGCAGAAATAGGAGAAACGGGACTAATCTCACGGAACGACCGGCCGGGTCGTTACAAATTATATTAAATATCTTCTGAGTATGCATACATGATGAATTTAGTTAAATTAGTTGTACATTATTTTGTAATTATAAAAATCATATAATATAATTTACAAATCTGTTAAATTGTATCTCGCCTGAAATCTCTTTATGAATACATTCAGTACGGGAAAATGACAGATTTTCGACCGCTAAAACAGTCGAAATTCGGTCGGAAATCACCAATTTCCGACTACTTTCCAACCAAAATTGGTCAGTCGGAAACAAGTTGGTCGAAAATTGTTCGTCGGTGCAAATTTCAAAAGGTTAGACGACCAAATATTTCACGTTTCCGACCAAAGTGGTCGGAATTTACCGACTGAGTCGGTTGTAATAATAAAAATAAAATAATTATTTATTTAAAATTAAATAATATAAATATATCATTTCCGACCGAATCAATCGGAAATTAATAATTAAAAGTTAAATTTTATTTAATTTCCGACGGAATCCGTCGAAAACAATTGAATATTAATTTATTTTTTAATTTTCCGACCGAATTGATCAGAAATCTGGGAATTTATGGTTAAATCTGGGTAGCTGTCCAACTGTTTCCGTCGGAATTTTGTATAAAACTTGGCAGGATTCTGCCTAATTTCGAGATACACCAAATGTGAAACTACTACAATACAATAATACCAACCAACAATAGCACAATCTAAACCAACGATACATTAATATCGTTAAATCTGGGTAGCTGTCCAACTGTTTCCGTCGGAATTTTGTATAAAACTTGGCAGGATTCTGCCTAATTTCGAGATACACCAAATGTGAAACTACTACAATACAATAATACCAACCAACAATAGCACAATCTAAACCAACGATACATTAATACAATAATACCAACCAACAATACATTAACACAATCTAAACCAACAATGCCAACCATTCACAACTTAAACCAACAATACCAACCATTAAACCTAATAATTTTGCACATAAAACATCCAAATAGTAGCCCACATTCAAGTTTAAAAATAATACATAAAGTTGTCTCTCACAATCAAGTTTACCAATCAACCAAAACATAACAACTAAACTACTACACATCATATTTAGTTTGTTCATTCTCATCATCAGATAAATCATGCCCATGTTTTCTCATGAATTTTTGCATCTTAACAAGATTTTCCGTATTGGGAGTCCAATTGTTGCTTCAAATCACGAATTTTGTTTCTCATATCTTCCATTTGCTCTTGATTTTGAGAAGAAGAAGAATTGGCTAAGATTGGGTTTGGATGACCTATGGTCGATGTACTCCTAGTCCATAGACTCTGCCTTTGTTTAGTCCACCCGCTGACTCTGTCCATAATGAATCCATATCATCAGGTGTTGGTTGAGTTGAAGGAGGTTGAGATGAAAAAAAAAACTATTATGTAAACAAACTAATATTAATAAACCATAAATAATTATGAAGTTAGAATTTTACATATGAGTCTGACGCACGCGTCTCCACCCAATGTTCTCTTGTACTATCCTTCTTCTTTTTCTTATGCAGCTCCTCGAAGACCTCAACGTGACTCATATCTCGCCCTATTTCCTTTTCCTTCATAACAAAAAGTATGAGTTAGACATTACAAACGTAAAATTCTATATGTAAAACTAAGAAATATTTTATTAGTAATTACCAATCTTAGTTTATGGGCCGCAGAAGTAATCGAACCTCCTGTGTGCAACGAGCCACCTTTACTAGAGGCACAATTCGCCTTTTCTTGTTCACTTTTGCCTTCCATTATGCGATATTCCATTTCTCAAGAAGATTATCCCAAACATCTTTTCTTAACCAGTCCGACATTTTACCCGAATTCTGAGCAGCGAACATAGTATCTTTAATCCTTATAGCAACTTTTTTTTCGAAAATACTATTTATTTCATTTTGATGTTGAGGATGCCGTGTACACTTTTTCTGCAATATAAAAAAGTAACATTAGATAAAGACGATAATTATTTATTAAATATAATTAATTTTTACCCTAAATTGATTCTGCATTTGCTCTCTGATGATGTACGGTATCTGTTTCCAAGAAGTCAACGGCTCATGATAAAATGGCTTCAAAGAATCCACAACCAAACGTGTAGTCTGAAAGGATGACAAAAACCTACATTAAAGTTGACATATATATAATTAATAAACATCTTAAAATTTTAAAAGTTTTTATTGCAAACAAAATATTCCTTAATGTTAACATATCTAAAAGTACATTCAAAACATAAAAATTAGTATAAGAACCTTCTTACCCATCCTCGTGGGGGACGATTATCAATCGATTATAACTACTAAATTGTACATCCCCTCTACGATTCTTCTTGCATCTACTAGATGGTGCATAAGAAACTCTAGATGTAGTTGGGCAAGAGCCTCCAATATCCAACCTAGATATGCTGGGAATGGATGATGATGATAGACGAGAAGATGATGGAGCAACAAAAGACGAACCATCATTCTGATTACCATGAAAGCTCGGGGGTGCAGCAGCTGGTGAGCCAGTATGCTGACTACCATGAAAGCTCGGGGGTGCATCATCTGGTGAGCCAATATGTTGACTACCATGAAAGCTCGAGGGTGCGCCAGCTGGTGAGCCAGTATGTTGACTACCATAAAAGCCCGGGGGTGCAGCAACTGGCGAGCCACTATGCTGACTACCATGAAAGCCCGGTGAGATGATGGTATATAAGGTGAAAGTTAAAAACGGTGTTACTTTAACTGCCTTTGGCAGGCATAGAATAATATTGAACTGTATTATTAGATGGAGGGGGGATAGTGAACACGGTAGATGGAAATGAAGTCGATTGAGGAGGATGAGGAAGAGGATGACTCATATTTGGCATACTTGAGTAAGTTGTAACATATTGGTTTTTCTTCTTAGGTTTCATCTTTTCCTTCCCCTTAGATGCCATATCTGTAATATAATCATAATAAAATACAAAACAAAAAATACAACAAGTGACAATAAATATAAAATAATTAAACGACTAAAGAAATAAATAAACAACCTAACAAGTCAAAAAAATAAAAAGTAATTTTGCAACATAATAGATAATTAAAGGAATAACATAAAATGTTTATCATGCCATAAAAAACATACTGCAAAATATTAAATGATTAAAGGAAGAACAACTTAAAAAAGAATAACAAGTCAATCCTCATCGCTATCTTCATAGTAATCATCTATGTTTTCATCATGGTCTGTTTCACTTTCATCTAGTAATTCTTCCTCATCACTTGTTTCATGTTCAACACCTCTATCTTCGTCCTCATTTGTAGCAAGGACAGAAGGGTCAAATTCTTCATATATCCCTTCATTATGTTGCAATTCATCTGCTAATTCATCATGCACTATTGATTCAACGTTTGAAATGTCATTCTGGGTGAATCAACTCTCACTCCGTCTCGACACCTGAATCTGCACACAAGGTGCATGGAGTAACGTGAGTACGCCAACTTAGTAAGTAACAATTATAACTAAAGACTTGAGTGCGCAGTGACGAGCATTTAAAGTCATATAATTTCATAACATACACAACAGTGGAAATAAATGAATCAAATCAGGAACCTGAATTACGTATATATCATAAAACTCAAAGGTTTCCATTTGAAATATCGTATAAAATATTTGTTTAACATTATCATTAGAGGCTCAGTGTAAAAAAGAGTGAAAATAGTAGTTTCATAAAACTAAGCCCCTCGGGCACAATATCACTCACAAAGAAAGCCTCTCGGGCAAGCTTCTCAGTCACTCGTGACTCAACTCTCATTAGTCAATACTCACACTTAGCACTCTCGCTCAACAGGTACCATATAATATCCGTTGCGGCATGCAACCCGATCCATAAATAGTCGACTGCGCTCACTTGGGGTGTACAGAATCCGGAGGGGCTCCTACAGTCCAAGCGTTATATCACTGCGACGTGCAACTCGATCCAACATATCTCGCTGCGGCGTGTAGCCCGATCCAACATATCTCACTGCGGCGTGCAACCCCGATCCATATATATATATATATATATATATATATATATAACGATGCAGTGTGCAACCCGATCCATCACTATCCTCACAATCCTCGACCTCACTCAATCATCATCCTCACAAGCCACTCGGGCAAATCAGTGCAAATCAAGGGGACTCAGCCCAAAATATCTTTCATTTGTTTAAAATAGAGTGATGAACATGAATAACCAGTGAACGAATATAAATCATGAATGAGAATATATTTTCTTTCATAACAGTGTGAGGACAATAGTTAAAATACTCCCTGAGGGTCCAAACAGGTCGACACAAGGCCCGAAATATGGCATACAACCCAAAACATAGTAAAAATCTCTAAAATACAAAATACCATATGCTTTATAGTCAAATACGCGACTTAATAGTCGCTACGGGATGGACCAAGTCACAATCCCTACCGATGCACGCCCACACGCCCGTTACCTAGCATGTGCATCACCTCATTGATCAAAACAATACGAAATACCGGGGTTTCATACCCTCAGGTCTATATTTACAATCGTTACTTACCTCAAACCGACCAAAATCCTAACCCGCGATGCCTTTGCTTCTTGACTCGACCTCCAATCGCTCTGAATCTACTAAAATCAGTACCATATCATCAATATACGTTAAAAGAACAAAACCCACGCGAAAGTTATCAAATTTACTCAAAGATCCCGAATTTGGCCAAACCAGACCCCTGGGCCCACGTCTTATAATACGATAAACATCACAACACTAGAATCCTTATCCTCTCAAAGTCTATACATAGCAAAATCATCAAAATCGGACCCGAAATGGCCCCCCAAATCCCCAATTTAAGCCCTCAAATTTCATGCCCTGATCTCAAAATATTTCCACTAAAATCATGATTTAAATAATGGAATAATTGCCATAAACACAAGATACAAGGTCCAAATAGCTTACCTCATTGAAAACACTTAATTCCCCTTGAAATCACAACTCAAAGCTCCAAAATCCGTCAAAAATGGTGAAGAAATGAGTGATATTTTGCAAAGGCAACCTTATATAGGTTATTCCCAGCGACGCCCGCACGTGCAGACAAAATCTCGCACCTTCGGCGCTGCACCTGCGGAAAATCCCTCGCAGGCGCGGCCACACCAGAAGGCCTGCACCAACAGCCAATTTGCTGCATTTTCCCAACTTTTAACTTCCGTTAGCCATCCAAAAATCATCCCGAGGTCCACGGGACCTCAACAAAAACTACTAACAAGTCATATATCAATATTCAAACTTAGTCAAACCCTCGGAACACTCAAAATAACATTAAAACACCAAATTAATCCATATTTCAAGCCTAAGGATTTCTGAACTTCCGAAATTCACCAACGATACCGAAACCACCCAAACCACGTACGAATGACCCGAATATTTTCACACAGATCCAAAATGACCCCACGAACCTATTTCAATTTCTAGAATTCTATTCCGACTTCGATAGCTAATTTTCCACTGCCGTTCGGAAACAGCCAAAAAATCCAATTTTGCCAATTCAAGCCTAATTCTACTCCAGACCTCCGAACAACATTCTGAACACATTCCTAAGTCCCAAATTACCTAACGACGCTATCCGAACCAAAAATCCACATTCCGAGATCATTCACCCATAAGTCAATTTTCGGTTGACTTTCCAATTATTTAACCAAGTTAAGAGACTAAGTGTCTTATTTCTCTCCACAACCACTCCGAACTCGGACCAATCAACCTAACACAACACAAATGAACTAAACAACACAAAATGAAGCAGAAATAGGGAACACAGGGCTAAATTCTCAGAACGACCGGCCGAGTTGTTACATTCTCCCCTTCTTAAACAAACGTTCATCCTCGAACGAGTCTAGAAACATACCTGGAGTCTTAAATAGGTGAGGATATCTGCTCTGCATCTCCCGCTCGGTTTCCCAGGTGGCCTCCTCTACCGGCTGCCCTCTCCACTGCACCTTCGCTGAAGCTATATCCTTAGACCTCAACCTTCTTACCTGACGTCCCAAAATAAATACTGGCTCTACCTCATAAGACATATCACCCTCTATATGAACCGTGTTGAAGTCCAAAACATGAGACGGGTCAGCAATATACTTCCAAAGCATAGAAACATGAAACACGGGATGCATACTCGACAAGCAAGGTGGCAAAACAAGTCTATAAGCCACCTCCCCAACCCTCTGAAGCACCTCCAAAAGCCCAATGAACCGGGGACTCAACTTACCCCTCTTCCCAAACCGCATAACACCCTTCATGGGTGACACCTTCAGCAGAACCTTCTCCCCTAACTATGAAAGATACATCCCGAACCTTCCGGTCCGCATAGCTCTTTTGCCTAGACTGTGTCGTGCGAAGCCGCTCCTGAACCAACTTCACCTTATCTAACACATCCTGCACCAAATCAGTACCCAAGAGCCTAGCCTCACCGGGCTCATACCAACCGACCGGAGATATACACTTTCTCCCGTATAAAGCTTCATATGGAGCCATCTGTATACTCGACTGATAACTATTATTATACGCAAACTTCGCAAGTGGCAGGAAATGGTCCCATGAACCCCTAAAATCAATAACACACGCGCACAACATATCCTCCAATATCTGAATAGTGCGCTCCGACTGCCTGTCCGTCTGAGGATGAAAAGGTGTGCTCAACTCAATTTGAGTACCCAACTCTTTATGTACAACCTTCCAAAACTGCGATGTGAACTGAGTACTTCTATCAGAAATGATGGAAACCAGAACACCATGCAACCGAACAATCTCCCAGATATAAATCTTATCTAACCGCTCTAAAGTAAGTAGTACCAACAAGAATGAAGTGCGCGGACTTGGTCAGCCGATCCAAAATAACCCATCGAACTTCATCGAAGTCCGTGGGAGCCAAACTACAAAGTCCATGGTGATCCGCTCCCACTTCCACTTCGGAATATCCAACCTCTGATGCAATCCACCAGGTCTCTGGTGCTCATATTTGACCTGCTGACAGTTGAGACACCAATCTACAAATCCAACAATGTCCTTCTTCATCCGCCTCCACCAATAATGCTGTCTTAGATCCTGATACATCTTCGCGGCACCCGGTTGGATGGGATACCGCGAGCTGTGGGCCTCCTCATGAATCAACTCCCGAAGCTCATCTACATTAGGCACACATATCCGGCCCTGCATCCTTATAACACCATCATCACCAATAACTACATCCCATTCATCACCTCGTCGGACCTTGTCCTGAAGAACGAGCAAGTGTGGGTCATCATACTGGCGCTCTCTAATACGGTCATAAAGAGAAGACATGGAGGCTACGCAAGCCAATACCTGGAGGGGCTCTAATAAGTCCAATCTCACAACCTGTCCCGCTAAAGCCTGTACATCTAGTGCTAAAGGCCTCTCTATTGCTGGAAGGTATGCTAGACTCCCCAAACTCTCTGCTCTGCGACTCAAAGCATCAGCCACTACATTGGCCTTCCCCGAATGATATAGAATAGTGATATCATAGTCCTTGAGAAACTCCAACCATCTCCTGTGGCGCAAATTTAGATCCTTCTGCTTAAACAAATGTTGCAGGCTACGGTGATCAATAAAAACCTCACAATGCATGTGATCACCCAAAAGGGGTCATCATATAAATTGAGACTCCCTTCCAGGCTCATAGGCCTTAAAAGATTAATTTTAATTACCTCGATTTGTGTGCGCAGTCTAGGTGTGAATCCAGAAAGCTTTTATGTGAAAATATGAGAAATAATAATTTTTAGAGTTAAAAATTTAATTTTTAGTTGACTTTGGTCAACATTTTGAGTAAACGGACCCGGATATGTGTTTCGATGATCCCTGGAGGTCCGCTATAAAATATGGGACTTGGGCTTATGCCCGAAATTGAATTCCGAGGTCCCTAGCCTTAGAAAACCGTTTTCTTTTTTATTACATGAAATAATGAAATGAAATGAAATAATAGGTGAAATTATTGTTGTCGGGCCCGTATTTTGGTTCCGGAGCACGGAACAAGTTTATTATGATATTTAAGTCTTATCTGTGAAATTTGATGAGAATCGGAGTTGATTTGACGTGATTCGGACGTCCGGTTGAATAGTTAAAAATTTGAGTGTTCTTCAGAAAACCTTGAGTTTTCAGGTTAAATTTGTAGTTTTGATGTTATTTTAATGAATTGATCGCACGAGCAAGTCCGTATGATATTTTTAGACTTGCGTGCATGTTGGGTTTGGAGCCCCGAGGGCTCGGGTGAGTTTCGGGTAGGCTACAGAGTGTTTATGTCATGACCCAAATTAATAAAGGTCGGGATGGTGCCGGACCCCACGGTCATGCAAGCCAACACTTAATAATTAATGAAATCTTTATTATAATATTTTGAAATCATCCCTTTTTCATTTCTTAAATAATAATTATCGAACTTTTAATAAGTAAACAATAACATCTTTAGCAAATTTAAATAGTGAATAAATCCCATAATAAATCCCAGAACCTGGTGTCACAAGTGCATGAGAAAATTTTCTAAGAATTATACAGATACTACAATACTTGTCCGAAATACAAACTGGGCAAGGAATTTAAAAATGAAAATGAATACAATATATCTGAGGGAGACTCTATCGGCTGCGGGTCGTCTCCGGATGGTGCAAATCGTCTAAATCTCCAAGTCCGCCACATTGCTATAAATGTACCTGTGCAATAAAAATGCACATCAAGTGTAGCATGAGTACGAAAATAACGTGTACTCAGTAAGTATCCTGCGCTATACTAAAATGAACACATCTGACTCACATGAAGCCCATAATCGTGTTTAAATCCATTCACACACTTCAAGCCGATTCTGCTCGCACTGAACTAGGCTGATAGCCTTTCTTGGATCCATAACAACCCATCTCTTCTCATAACACGCAAGAACCACCAGCATAGCCGGGACTACATCCCACAATCTGCAACAAAGATGGACTGAACACCTTCCACGCATAAACTCTCAAATAAGCAATATTACACTTCTTCATACTCAGTCTGAATCTTCAATCCATTAAGTGACTACATGTCACACTCACATGATCTTCCCATGGTCATGCTCCCACGTCCTCCTGCACAAGGTAACAAGTCTTCACATCCATACCACCGACCACACTAACGCTATAAAACAAATCAAGAACCCATAACCGGGGTGCAAGCCTTTTTTCACCAAACACCGATCTCAGGTGACACGGAAGACAACACCAACTTACTCTAAACATTCGAATACCTTTTCCTTGCTCATACGAGCTCATGAAACCCTTGACAACACCGAACCGCAACCTCGATCCTTACTTCCAGCCCCATACTACTTACTGCACCTAACATGCCAATATGAAACAACATAGGAATTCCATCATAACTCCTGAACCACTACTAGGGTGAACACTTCATCATATAGAAACCTTTTACTTACCTCAATTCAAGAGAACCATAACAACACACAAGTGAATTCTCACAATCACCATACATGCAAATCCTTAAGTAGTGGTCTATACCACCATAAACCTTCTGGGATCCGCCTACACCTGACAGGCCATAATACTTGAATGCTTCAAAATAAAATCTATTACGACGGCAGACAAGCCCCGCACACACCTGCACAAACCACACGCATAACTCAATCACACCGAAGGAACTGATCACTGCCGCACATGTGCTATTCCAACCATGGCTAACCCATCTATCTTCTTTTAATCATCCTTAATTGCCTCGGAATAATAGCAACCCCATTTGACACATAAAAAACTCAATCCTCACTCATCTCGAGTGACCTTCGCTAATGAGACCATGCTGTCTCAACCCCACAACCGTCTCATACCCTCCTTGTGCGTATTCACCTCCGACTGATATGCTCATCCTGAAAATCTTTATACGATCCGGAGTTTATTTATCTCACTCCTCCAATAATATCCTGCATGCTTAAAAAATAACATAGAACACTCCAACAAGTTTCCCCTTTATCAGAAATTACGCTGCAAAAGTTTGATTTTTAATCATACTGCTGCCTGGAACCCTTAAACATCGCATTCTTAACTTCAAATTCATTAAGACCACTACTGAGAGTCAGTCACTCTGACTTGTCCACAAATATAATTAACTCCAAGTCTCTTCTAGCACACGGACACCCTTTTCAATGAAGCACGTGACTGAGTCACTACCCTTACAATTCACCTATGCCTTAAGTATAGACTCTGAATCTTCCAAAGCCTAACCCTGGTCCAATAGGGCCACCTTTTACACACGTTTATCAAATCCCATTCTCAATTACCATTTTACTCCTTTCCCCTTAGATTTAATTACTTGCCAATACGCCGATAATTTGCAACCCCATGAGAAGATAATCCCGCAACCCAATTGCAGGCGATGGGACTCTCCCACTTAGCGCGAAGCTACTCCTTGCACCATTCTTGACCCCACCAAAATTCTTTATTTATTGCTGACATGATCTTGCTCAACCAACCCGTCAAATTCTTCTAAATTCTCCTGTTAGCATTCCATGAATACTCAAATTCTCTAGCATCATTCATGTATTCAGCCTCCTACCGAATCGCCACTAGAATTCCTCGCAGAAACTTTCCAACCACCCGACCGCTAACCTGCTTACAGGAGATAACCCTCCTGCGGAAATTACCAACAAACACCTTCCAACGACACTGTACTGCACAATCTCTACGACATCAATACCCCATCCTATGCCCGTCCTCATTTACCAACTTTACTAGTTCGTCCGCTCCTCATGGACATCTACTAAATGCGCGACAATATCTTCTAATTCACAGCTAGGCTGCATCCTTCTTCATCCCGAATGACTCATCTCTATTGTATCCAACTTTCCGCCGAAATAGTCAATATTTCACTTTAAGTCTGTCAACCCAATAATCGTCCACTAAATTTTCAAATCACTCCAAACTTCTCCTCAAGATAGGCAGTTGTCTTACCATTGAACTCAGATGCTACGCTGCCACTCTCCCACTTTAGTTAAACTCATTACTTTAAGAACTACTTGACTTCCTTTTCTTACACCTGGCCTTTTAGAAATTTAGCCGCCACCTGACACTTCTCACATGTCTTCCTTCATCGTATGCTGCCCAATTGCTGCCTCAATTCAATATCATTCTCTGGAGCTCTTACACCAGCATATCACCACAACTTCAAACTCTTCGAAGATCATCTTTCTCGAGCTACCATCATTAGCAATACTTATTCAATATTGAACCACCGCACCTCACGGCCTCTGACAGCCGCTTGTTCAATACTTCTTCACAATACTCTGACCCCATGCAACCGAAGAGACTATAGCACCGGCGAACTTAACACATTCCATTTGATCAAAGACGACGATATCACATTACCGATGAAAATCCCACCTCAGTTGAAAACACCAAGTCTCATTACTTTATGACCCAAACTTGAACATTCCTAGTCCAATTTCCCTTCCTCCGCCGAAACTAAAATACTGAAATCTCGAAATCACGCTCCGAGAAGACCTCCCTCAAGTCATTCATTTCCCCTACATATGGGCAAGCATCCTACCATCATATCAACACCACGCGATTACCAATCGTAAGCATCATAACAACCGGAGCATAGCCTCAAAGTTCTCAGAAACACAACTACTAAGCTGAAACAACATAGTATTCTTCTGCAGGGCCCCAACCAACTACACATGGAAAACACCTCGCACCATATCCGTAGAACCATTTCAATTCCTCAAATCCTCGATTCATAGCAAGCGATTCGCGACGTAAGATTGAGTAGGAAGAAACATAGGCATCAGACTCAAAGGAATCAAATCGCACAATAAGGAATCAAGAAGGGAAGTACTCCTAACAGCCCTGTAGCCTCTCGAAGATAAGTACAAACATCTCTGTACCGATCCGCAAGACTTTACTGGACTTGATCATGACTCGTGAAACCTAAAGGCCGTGATAGCACCAGACCCCACGGTCAGGCAAGCCAACACTTAATAATTAATGAAATTTTTATTATAATATTTTTAAATCATCCCTTTTTCATTTCTTAAATAATAATTATCGAACTTCTAATAAGTAAAAAATAACATCTTTAGCAAATTTAAATAGTGAATAAATCCCATAATAAATCCTAGAACCCGGTGTCACAAATGCATGAGCAAATTTTCTAAGAATTATACAGATACTACAATACTTGTCCGGAATACAAACAAGGTAAGGAATTTAAAAATGAAAATGAATACACCATATCTGAGGGAGACTCTGTCGGCTGCGGGTCGTCTTTGGATGGTGCAGATCATCTAAGTCTCCAAGTCAGCCACATTGCTATAAATGTACCCGTGCAATAAAAATGCACAGCAAGTGTAGCATGAGTACGAAAACAACGTGTACTCAGTAAGTATCCCGCCTAACCTTGGAAAGGTAGTGACGAGAGGTCGACTTTGACACTTGCTAAAGGAAAATACATTATAATCAATGAATAATATCAACATGGGTATTAACATAAAATAACAAATAATGACAGGAAAGAACAACTGTTTCCATAAATTTATAAATTCTCTGGTTTCCATCATTTCATTTAGCAATTTACATCTTTAAGGCAATTAAAAGTTCAAGTCACAGACGGTATATACTATATATATATCAGGCGCAGGAAATGCCGAGGGTCGAACGGCACAAACCAACAATAATAAAACGTGCACTGCCAAAGGGTCGAATGACTCGAACCATAAATGAATCTATTCCGCCGTGGCGTACGGCTCGCTCCCATGAGAGTAGTGGAAAGAATCAATCCCCTGCGCGGAATACATATTGCAAAGCAGTCACACATACGCATACACTATCCAAACAGTCCACCTTGACAATATCGGGAAAAGAAATTACCAATAATTGACAAAATTCTCTTTAATAGTTACAAAAATAGTATTTAAATCTTTCCAGAAATTCATTTATCAAATTCGGTAATAATCTAATCATTTTAATTTTCTTCAATAAGGTTACAAATATGACAAATAAGACATGCTTTTGGGTCCTAAACTACCCGGACAAGCATAATAGTAGCTATGTACGGACTTCGTTACCTCGTGCGTATGTAGCCCCCACAAATAGTAGCACATATATTTAGTTAGTACACCTATGGGGACAATTCCCCCTCACAAAGTTAGAAAGGAGACTTACCTCGCTCCGAAATTCTATAATCGGCTTCCAAGCCCTTCCGACGACTCCAATTGATGCACAACGCCCCAAAACTAACCAAATAACGGGCAAAACCAATGAAAATTCACTCTAATACTTGTAACAATTCAAATTATATAAAGTCCCAACTCCGCTCGAAAAGTTGACCAAAATGCCCTCATGCCCACGTGCTCGGATTCTGAAATTTTTTGAAGATAATGATTACCCATAGATTTACTAACTCAAATACATAATTTACTCTAATTTACATGCTCAAA
Source organism: Nicotiana undulata (assembly GCA_005239495.1). Classification (NCBI taxonomy): domain Eukaryota; kingdom Viridiplantae; phylum Streptophyta; class Magnoliopsida; order Solanales; family Solanaceae; genus Nicotiana; species Nicotiana undulata. The sequence continues at coordinate 39,862 of ML257583.1, forward strand.
TTCGTGGGCAAGGTCCAAAAATGCAAATTCTAGGTTTTCTTCCAAATCCCATAGTTTCCACAAATTTCCACACTTTAATCCGAACCTAAACCATGTATTTAACTTGAAATGAGTTGAAATAACTTACCTTGCGATCCTTGAAGAAACCCCCTCTTGAGCTCTACAAAATCGTCCAAACCAAATGAGAGAAATGAAGGAAATGGCCAATTTCCCGTTTTTTAAACAATCTGCCCAGGCCCCTTTCTTCTCCTATGCGATCGCGACACCCTGGATGCGTTCGCGAAGGTCTGCTTCCCTGACCCTCTGTCACGACCCAAAACCTATGGGTTGTGATGGCGCCGGACACCACTGTCAGGCAAGCCGACCCCTTAATCAGTTGAAACACTTTCCTGTTTAACATTTTAGAATCGAAGCCTCTTCTAGCATTTTCGTTATTAAATAAATAAATTTCGTAATTTAAATACGGCAAGAAACCAACTTAATACAAAAAAAATAAATACCAAGACATCCCTAGAACCCGGTGACACAAGTCCATGAACAATTTCTAAGAATTTATACAATTATACAACTCTTGTCCGAGAAATAAATTGGACAAAGGCAATAGAGATACAATGTAGAGACATAGAAGGGAACTCTGTCAGCTGCGGAACGCCTTCGGATGAATGCAGCTCGAGTAAGTCTCCAAATTAACCACTGTACTATGAAGATACCTATGCAATAAAATGCACAGAAAGTGTAGTATGAGTACATATACATATATGTACCCAGTGAGTATCCCGTCTAATCTCGAAGAAGTAATGACGAGAGGTCGACTTGACACTCACTAAGGCCCAACAGTATGATATAACAATGATAAAAAGAATAAAAGCGGAAGACATGTAAGACAGTGAGTAGAAATTATGTATAAAGCACAGAAATCCAAGTAAATACTGGAACGATAACAATGGCCACTTTATTTTCCCCAAATATCCAATACAAGTCAATAACCATGAAACAATGCCAAATAATCATGCGCACACAGGAATAAGACAACCGGTCGGAGTCATAAGGAAAAATAGCTATGCACTGCCGAGGATCGACCGGCCCTTCCCAAAAGTGCATGCTTACCATAGTCATGTATGCGCACTGCCGATGATCGAACGACATGAACCATAAGTGCGTCTTTCAATGTAACCATATCATAACATAGTACAACTTCATCCATGCACTGCCGAGGATCGAACGGCTCATACCAAAAGTGCATTCTCAATTATATCATCTCTGTGCACTGCCGAGGATCGATCGGCCCGTCCCAAAAGTGCACCTTTCAATCCGCCGTGGCGTACGGCCCGCTCCCATGAGAGTGGGGGAAATCACACATCGCTCGCGGAATGTAAATTGCGAAGCGGTCACATGCACACACAATAACATATAAAACTTACTTTACATAACCAATTCCTTTCAATTCCACAATTTCCATAAAGTCTCAGAGAAAAGCAATATCACGCAAAATCATGAGTTCATAGCATATATGTCATTTGCAAGAAAGAGTATAAGGCATGTTGTGGCCTTAAAATTTAACGACATGGCACAATTCCTTTTTATATTACTTTCTGTAAAATAATTTCTTTTCTATTATTTAAATTCCATAAATGTCAGAGGAACAAAAACTACACATACAATCAAGGGCTCATAACATATAGTTCATTACGAGTAGAAAACAGAGCATGATGTGGGGCCTAACTACCCGGACATAGCAATAATAGCCGCTACGCACGGACTCTCGTCACTTGGTGCGTACGTAGCCCCCACAAACAATTACACACAGCACATAGAACACCTATGGGGATAATTCCCTCTTACAAGGTTAGAAAGGAGACTCACCTCGCTCCGAAGATCCATACCCGGCTTCCAAGCCTCTATGACGACCCCAATGGATGCACGACGTCCCAAAACTCCCAAATAACAGTAATTCAATGAAAATATACTCTAATATTTGCTAAAAAATTCAGATTATATAATTTCCCAACTCCGCTCAAGGAATTGACCAAAATGCCCTCGGGCCCACGTGCCCGGATTCCGAAATTTCTCGAAGATAAATTCTCCCATAACTTTACTAACTCAAATATACAATTTGTTACAAATTTTCATGCTCAAATTCATGGCTAAAATCAAATTTTATCAATTCTAGGTTTCCTTGCAATTTCCCCACATTTTTCCCAATTTCTCATATACAATCTATGTAATAAATCTTGTATTTAACTTGGAAATAAGAAGAAACAACTTACCTTTAATGCTTGATGAAATCCCCCTTGAAATGCTCTCCAAAATCATCCAAGCCAAATGAAAGAAATGAAAGAAATAGCCAATATTCGTGTTTAAAGAATCTGCCCATGCTTCATCGAGTTGTACCTTGCACTTGTGTTGTACAGGTTGTACATCCTATTAAAATTTTCCCTTAATGAACACCTTCTGTTAAAACACCCATAACTTCTTGTAGAAATATCCAAATAACAAACGGTTTGGAGATTTATAAACTAGACTAGAAGATCTTTAATTTGATAGGTTGTACACCATATAACTCTTTATATATTCCGAGATATGAGCTTCTAAAGTCGGCTCCACGCATCCAAAAATTCTGGCAAAACTGCCCCACCAACCATCTTCAATCGGCCATACGTTTTGCACAAAACTTCAAATGACAATTGGGTTAATGTTCTGAAAACGAGACTTCAAGATCTACAACTTTCAAGTTTTGAAAATTTTCAGATTCCTTATAGATTATTATATATAGGCTTCCACAGTTAGCTCTTCTACGCACAATTTGCTGTAAAAGAAAATGCAGCAGAAATTTTTCTGCAATTTTTCCTTCTTTTTTTTTTAAAATTCATTTCGTTAACCTTCCGAAATCCACCCGAGGTCCTCGTGACCTTAACCAATTATACCAACATGTCCCAAAACATGATACGAACTTTCTCGAGGCCTCAAATCACATCAAACAAGGCCGAAATCTCGAATCGCACTAAAATTCAAACTTTATGAACTTTGAAATTTCCAACTTTCACCTCCGATGCCAAAACTTATCAAACCACGTCCGATTGACCCCAAATTTTGCACACATGTCATATTCGACATTACGGACCTGCTCCAACTTTCAGAACTGGAATCCGACCCCGATATCAAAAAGTCAAACTCTCGGTCAAACTTCTCAAAAACCTTCAAATTTCTATCTTTAGCCAAATGACTTCAAAATGACCTCCGGACATCCGAATTCACTTCCGATC
>ML257585.1:0-11269 GCA_005239495.1 Nicotiana undulata
CATGATGTGTTAGATTGCCATGCCAAGACAGTCACTTTAGCCATGCCTGAGTCGCCTAGGCTATAGCGGAGGGGTTCTTCAGTTAGTGCCTCCAGCCGGGTCATTTCCTTCATAAAGGCTCGGCATATGGTCGAGAAGGGTTGTTTGGCTTACCTTGCTTATGTGCGGGACACCACCGCCGAGTCTCGTACCATTGATTCAGTGCCTGTTGTTCGAGAGTTTGGGCGAGGTCTTGGGAAGTTTTGGCGATTAGATGGTGATTGGTAGTGTGAAGGTTGGGAATTGTAGGCATTAAGATGGGAGCTGGTTGGGAGTACCTGGGAGAGGTATGCTGATATGTGGGTGGTGAGGGTGTTTGGTATTGAAGTGAGGGTGCTCAGTAGCTTGGGGTTGGTTGGTACGTGAAGGAAGGTGCGGGGTATACTTGGTATTTGGGAGGGGACTTGGCTTGCTGTGCCACCTTCACGACTCCTACATCCCTTTTCTTGGACACACCACCGGATTGAAGGGCTTTATTGGTAGCATGTAAAGCTTCAAAATTAGTAACCATATCGTTTTTGATGCCTTCCTCAATTCGCTCTCCTATCTTGATGATATCAGAAAACTTGTGCCCCTCGACCATCATCACCCGCTCATAGTACTGAGGATCCTGAGCGCGCACAAAGAATTTCTTCATCTGTTCCTCTTCCAAGGACAGTCTGACCTTGGCCGCTTCTGACCTCCAACGAGTAGCATACTTGGGAAAGGTCTCTGTTTGTTTCTTTTTCAAGTTCTGGATGTAGAACACATCCGGTGCATTCTCCGTCGACCAATTTGTCGCACTAAGTCCTCAGATGGACTCTTGGATCACCAGTTTCGTCGAACATCTCGAACTTAGGAGGTTTGTACCCCTCGGGCAGTTCAACATCGGGTTGTATGCAAAGATCCTCATAGTTCAACCCCTCGATCCCTTTAACTTCTTCGACGCCCTGAACTCGGTTGGTCAATTTCTTGAGTTCCTCAGCCAGATTCCTGATGAGCTTATCCTTCTTGTCGGACTCATGGGTATGCGGTGTGGAATGAGCTACGGTTTCCACATAAATGGGATTATCGTAAGCTTGGAAATGGTCTCTCGTCTGATCCTGGAGGCGGAGTGTTGTAGTGACATGTGTTGCGTTGTACTGGTGGAGCTGGATCTTTGGGGTGATTGGGTTGTTTGGGGATGTTTTGTTGTAAAGTGGGGTTCAGAGCATTTGGGAAGTGAACGTCTGGGACGTTGAGAGAGAATGATAAGTGGGCCAAGTTCTTGACTTGATCAAGTTCCTCTTGGAACTTTAGCAGCTTCTTCTCTAGTGGAGAAATACCCTCGTGCAGAACCTGAATACCCTGACCATCAGTGATCCCAACCTGTTCATCCATGTTGTCTTTTCTAGTACCGCTTGCATCTTCCATCTTAGTTTTACCCTTGCCTTTTCCTTTGGGAGGACTAGGAGGAGGAGTAGGAGGAGGGCCCTTTGATCTTGTGGAATAAGTTATTGTCTCCAGAGTGCACGAACTAACCTTTGGGGAAGGGGAATAACTAAAGAAAAACAAAAAAGGTAGTGAAGTTAGTGAGGATTATGAAGAATATTGCGGTAATTTAAACACGTAATGCGAAAATGTAAAACGCATCCTAAGTTGGGGAACCTCTTTGTGCTCGAGGTAGGCCTAGCGACAAATTAATTGGAGAACTTAAAATACTAAATGCCTCGTTTTATTGATAATAAAATAGACAAATCCATCTTGACTCTAAGAATGCAAAAATATAAAATGTCACTAATGGCCTTATTAGATCAAAAGCAAAGTAAAGACAAATCCTATCTATTTGGTCCCAAAAGGACCTTCCCCAGACTCGGCATCTCTACTTGCCTTGATCAACATTCCCATCTTGCGGAATCCCAGCAACAAGTAGGTCTTGGCTAGAATTCCCGCTTCAGCTCCCTCGGTCTTCTGACAAGTCTCGATCCTCCTAAGGAACTTTTCCTCCAGGTCAACTATGCCTCGTTCCAAGTGTGCTAGCCTCTGGGTGGAAGTGATGTCCATATCCTTCCATTCCTCTATTAGTTTCTTGTTGGATATGTTGATTTTGTGATGATCTTCCTCACAGTTACGGAGCTTCTTGCGAAGCTGGTTGAGTCTAGTTGTTGCCTCGGCTTTCTCATCTATGACCCTATGTCCTCGAGCGAACCCTGGTTCAATACTTCCTCCCTAGTTATCTTCCAACCATCCCAGATAGTAAGGAGAGCAACCAGCGTGATATCTGTCGGGCTCGATAGTATCTTTCTCCAACCGGATCCTGCAGTGCCACAATTGCTGAGCTTGACACTTGTGAGGGTTGTCATCGTTTTGGAAGTCTGCCCTGAGATGAATCATTTTCCCGACCGTTGGGATGACTTTCTTCCTCCCTTCCTGCCTCATGACTTTAATCGGGACGTAAGGGTATGTCCCTCTAAGACCAATCAATATTAGGAATGGAGTGTCTCTAGTCCAAATGATATGTGTGGTAAGACTGACTATGGCCATACCTCTCGTACAAGTGGTCAAATGGGATGTACGAGTCTTCCAAGAAAACTAAAGTCGGATTCTTCTTGAGTCCCATCATCTTGAGAAAACCCCGGCCTGTTCGATTTTCAGGCATCAATAACCCTTGAGACTCCCAAGGCAAACCACCTAAACCCCCTATCTCCTCTAGCAGCGGTGCCATCTCATTGTTCCCATATCGAAAAATCGACTGATCACAGTCCCAGAATAAAGTGGCAGCCTCTATCACCATGTTATTAGGCTGAATGTTCAGGAGAGAGGGCAAGTTTCCCAGGAGTTTTCTAACTGCTGTTTTGTCGCTTGAGTGCAAGTCTTCCCACCAATTCAGAAGTTTTGGGTGGATGTTGGTGACCATGCCGAATCTGGGGACCTCATGCCTCATCTATTCAAAGTAAACAGGTTAGGCCCTTACCCCCACTAGACTTGACTATTTAACATCAATAATTAGCATGAGCATTTAAGTTCTCCAAATAAATGCACAGAACGTGAATGCGTCCTTTTGGGTTCCAGGGAAACCCAATGGAATTTGGACAAGGCTATCTTAATTAATGGCTATTGTGCGGACAACACATTAGCCTGGCTAGGTTTGACCATGATGCATGCAACATACAATAGAGCAAGGTTTCTATTGGGGTTTTAGACTGGTACCCTTGAGCGGACAACTCAAGGGGGAAGGCACGGAACCGTCGACTGCACTGCTGATCGACTAGTTTTACCGCAAATACGCCTTTCCGAATTTAGGGGTGATAATATTGAAATAGCGCAACCACTCATTGTAAGCGTTGCTATAGGATTTTGTTTGGCACGAGTGGAATATGAATGCGGAGCATGATAGGCAATAATAAGCATTAAAAACAATAGGCATGTATTTTCACGTTGAGGAAAGTGGTAAAGAAAAAAAATACAAAAGTTATAATGGGGTTACAAAGAAAACATAAAGATATGTTAGTTTTGCTTAGAAAAATAAATACCTGCAGATTTAAACAATTAATAACACGTAATGGGGAATAGGAAAGGGTGTAAGCATTTAAACAGAATAAAATTCCAAATTCACAAGACAACTTGTAACGGTATAAGCCTAGGGAAGTCTCCCCAGCAGAGTCGCAATGTTGTCGCGCCCCCTTTTTCTATCGCATGGGTCAGGTACGGAGAGATCGGGTTTATGACATTTTGGACAACTCTTTAAAGGAAAGGTTTAAGGATGAGTCGCCACCTAACGATTTTTATGGTGCGTTAGGGCACCTAGAGCTGATAACTCATAAACTAGTTTGCATTACCAGAGATAGGGTAAGGGCTTGAAATTATCCCAAGTGGAAGGTGTTAGGCACCTCTCAAGATCCACAACTATGGGTCCCAGCCAAGAAATTTTGTGAATTTGGACGGTGAACAAGTAGCAAGTAAGGTTCATATAAGAGGGTATTTCAAGCTAGTATGAAAATCTTTAAAGGTTTTGGAAAAACATTAGAATAAACATTTGAAAAGAACTGTCCTAGGTTTAAAGTAATACGGATCACATCAGTGCAATACCCGGTATGTCACACCTCAAAGAGGCGGCTACACGTGGTATTAGTGCACCGGTCATCATATCTGTATTCTACCCTTCCCGCCCCGTTAAGGTATTTAAAATGCGTGTGTCGGTCATGGATGCTTATTGCGTGCTATTACCCGTCCCATTCTATAAGTCCTGGAGGGTATTTAGGACTACTATTCCTACAAGGTAGGGACTAGGCTGAAACACTAGGTTTAAAAGGATAAAATTCTAAGCGACATGTAAAACATATAGGATTACAGATATGGGAAACACATAAGGGCAGATACGGGGCTCACAGATCCCTCCACAGATAAACACATAAATAGCACGTGTCAAACACAATCAAGGTCTCGAAAGCAGGATTTAAAACATGGATTTTGAGTTGGAAAACAGTAGGCTTCAGCAGTTTTGGTAAAAAGGAATGCCTTTGAAAACTCAGTAATGCAATGGGAAATAGAGGACAGAATAATTTTAGGAAAAGAATGAATGAGTTCGGAGATCCAGTAATTTAGATATAGAAGCAGGATATTAGAAATCCTCAGTAATAGTATGATTTAAATAACAGAGTGATTAAAAGAGAAGGTAAGTGACCTTAAAAATCCAGCAGTTTAAACACAATGGGGGGTCAGTAATTTAATGAAAATGGTAGGCTATTTCAGAAACCCAATAAAGTTGAAAATGAAGCAGGAATTTTAAAAGGGCAGAGTGATTTCAGAAAAAGGGTAAACTGACTCTGAAAACAAGTAGTTTGGAAACCAATAGAGCAGGAGTCTAATAATGTTCAGTAGAGAGTAAAGGAATACATGATTTCAAGAATCAGTGTTTTGAAAAATAGAGTAAGAGTTTTAGAGTAAAATAGGGTGAACTTCAGAAAGGGATAAAAACAAGAGTGAAGCAGCAACATTTTAAAGATTTCAAAAGAAGACTATTTAATTCTAATACCAGCCAAGTGTAACACAATTGATTTTGATTTTAGCACGTATTATGCCTAAAGCTTGCCTAGGCGTACATATATATTGCCTACTTATTTTAAAGGGGGAACATGCCTATTTAGTTCTAATGATGATTCATTTGCAGAAAAACGTTTCAACCAGTTAACCACATTTTGGCGAGATTATTAGATTAGGTACATGTTAACTAGAGTTTCAACAGAGTATAATTGAAAATAGACATGTTGAAAGCAAAATCCTAAGGAACATGGTATCTAATGCATATGGGAATACCTAAAAGACATGGTTTATAAATGCCATGCTTATGAAAATGCAACAGAAGTACATTATAACAGTTTTATTACTGCTTGTACTTATTAACTGTGAGGCTGACAAAGTGATATGACTATAATAGACGTGCTGGAATGAAGAACCTAAACAAGATTTCTAATGCATGAAATGCATGTCCTAAACAGGATGTCTATTGCACACATAGGGACATAAATTCTATGGTCATGGTTTCTACCCATTACTATACTAACATGCATAATCCCCTCCCTCATTCACTATCCAGCCCCAATATTCATTCACAACTTATTACAAACCTGAATAATAAATTACATTAATTAAAGGAAAAATAAGAAGCTACTTCTATAGAGAGCCTTCAATCAGGCCCATTTCTTCCAACCTCACTCCTTTCGAGTTTCACAGCCTTACATGGCCTGGGTGCAGCAAAGCTCCCTAGGGCCCTCATGGGTCCCTGGCCAATACCAGAACCAATAATTTCCAAAGATGAACAAGTGCAGTGTGGAATTACCAACCTCACTGCATCAAAGTTCAGAGGGAACTCATGGATTCCCTAAGCAATGCTTACACTGAGGGGGTAGAACCTAAGTTTCTAGGAGGAGTGAGAAGTGCATATAGTTTAAAAGAGTGTTGAGTTTGAAAGAGTTCTGAAACAGCAGTTTTGGAAAGAAAAATGACTTCAAAAAACAATGAAAGAGTTTTACAAAAGGAAAATAGTTTGCCAAAGAGAAAGAAACAGGCCAATCACAACCAAGCAAAGGTGCAGGGTTCAAACTCAACATGGGGAAAGAGAGTTGGGGGACAAGTAATTCACATGTTAATAATCGAATAAAGTCACAAATTCACATAGCTACCACATATTTGTCACAAAGCAATCATAGATTGACAGGATTAGAACTATAGATAGCATTTAGAAATCAGATAGAGGGATACAGGTTGCAGCATGAGAGGCTAGATAGGGGATGAGAGCATGTAACAGTAATCATGTTGAGATAAGAACATAGACAAATAATCATACTAGTGACATAAGTCTCACATAGAGTCACACAGGAGGAATAAGAGACATATTAGATTGATAGGAAGGGAGAAATAGCAGGGGTATGTTAATTATGCCATATTCAAACAATTATAGAGAATCACATGAAGAAAGCAGAATACTTATTAGTCTAACAAAAGAGAAAGGACATTATAGAATCGTGCTAATTACATGGTAGGCAGTAGAACCACAAGATAAAGCACCAAAGGAACAAAAGGTATATAAACAAGAATTGAAGCATATTGTGTAGAGATACTTATAAAATTAACTTAGAGACATACCATTTGATTGTTATAGAATAGCAAGGTGCAAAGAGATAGAACAGCAACAGCAGTATGCAGAACAAAGGAGCAACAAAGTAGTAATGTGCAGGAACAAAAGAGCAACCAGGATTACTAAGTGTGTGTGTGTACTATTAGTGTTAGTGTTCGTTGTCTTTTGCAAAGAGAGAAGGTAGAGTATATATAGTTGAAAAGCAAGTAGTGAATAAGGTAAACAAATCAAGTCAAGTAGTAAATGAAGAACTCGAAATCAATTAAATTATGAAATTAACGCAGGTACTCCCTTAAGCCAAGGGATTTGATTCAAACGGTAAGAATCAGTGATATATAAGGCAAGGAGAATCAATACACGATTAATAAGGGAAGGATCAATGTAGTTCAGTAATGGTAAGAACTAGGAATTAGTAAAATAAGAGTCAAGCCAAGTCTTCCCTTAATTAAGGGAGATATTTCAAAGACAAAGGGAAAAGTATCAAATAAGGAAACAATTCACATAAGGAAATCATTCAAAATACCTTAAGTATAGCGTAAGTAATTAGGGCTAGGTACTTAGGGTTTAATTTAAGAAATAACAGTAAAAATTAATTAATAGAGTAGTCGATCACATAATAAGGTAATAAAATAATTTAAAGTTGTAAACCAAAGGAAGTAGTCGGAAATCAGTACGAGTATCCACACAAAAATCAGGGAGTCGAAATTGATACTAATTAAGGGAATGTCACATGTGTCAGCATATAGAAATCAATACAATACTACTCACAATCTTTCAGGGATTCAAGATAATACTGACTCAAGTATAAGAAACGGAAAAATCAAAGACTCAGTAGCACAGCGAAGCAGCAATCACAAAGAAACATGAATCATTCATGGGAAAACAGACACATGTACAAATCAAAAGAGCAGACATACTAAAGATTTAAAGAAGTGTTAAAACTAAAGTTTTAACATAACAAGCCATGATTCAAAGTGGTAAACACTTAAGCATGCGAGAAAAGTAACTGGAACTTTGAGAAAATTGTTTGAAGAAAAGACTTTAGAAACCCTAAGTAGAACTTGTTTAAAAACGGAAAACCTTTGAGAGAAAGTGTAATAATACTAGTAATAAACCCAGATTCAGTGTAGATATAAGAAAATCAAAAGGTTCAAAAGGTTAGGGTTTCAGAGATATCGGAGAAAGTAGAAGAACCTGCCGTGAAACTCAGGGATGGTGGTAGTTATGGCATGATCGCGTCAAAACCCCACCGGAGAAGGCCGAAAAACCACCTAAGCAGGAGCCCCAGTAGTTGTTGGGCATGGTAAAGACCACTGAAGGTCTCAGAGATGAAGTAGACCAGAGAAAGAGACGTCATGGCGGCTGGTAGTCGAAAGGGGTGAGTTTGGAGGTGGCCAGAGAAGGCCATCAGAGAAGACGAAGAACCAGAAGGTTCTAGAGAGAAGGGGGAGAAGAAGAGACAAATGAGAGAGAGAGTGATAGTCTCTAAATGAAAGAACGGGGAAGGGGGGATAGAGTTAATTATGGTAAGCTTCAATCTGGGCCGTTGATTTGAATTAATCAACGGTTCAGATTGAAGCAAGGATTGGGTCGGGTATGGATTGAAGACTGGGCTGGGTTGATGGGTTAATTAGGTTGGGTATTTTTGGGGTTTAAATGTGGCTAGTATTTAAACAAAAATAGGCTAGATGTTAAATACCCAATAAAATAGATAATTAATTAATTAAAATAGACAATAATTATATAAAATGAAATTAAGCTATAAATAAGTAAGATTACAGTAATTGTCTAATATTAAGTGTAAAAAATACATAAATTTTGAATTAAAATAATAAAATATCTAATTAGGCCATAATTGCAAAATGGATGTAATTGCAATTAAATAAGACCCAATTGGCCAATTTATGAAATAATTAGATTTTAATAAATAGAAAATAATTACAACTGATATACTGAGCTAGGAAGTATTTTTAAAATTATTTAGAGCATAATTTATGAATTATTTTAAATATGAAATTTTAAATAGACAGGGAAATAGATTAAATAAAAGTATGAGAAAAAATAGGAAAAGTGCTCATTATTGCAAAGAGTAAAATTGAGAGCTTATATGCAAGTTTGAAAATAATTTGAGGAAAAATTGGGTATCAATAGCTGCCCCTCTTTACCCGAGAGGGATGAAAGAGTTGTCGGGTAAAGATATGATGGCCAATTTTGACCTGAGTGAAACTGTGGGGTAAAACTAGGCTGCACCCTGACTTCTGAGCTGCCTACATATCCCTGGTTTCACAGGAATCAGGCCGTATGTAGTTCCGGAATCTTCGACGAAATATGCCGTAATGTTTCACAAGAACGGACGCAAGGTGCGAGATAGGGTAAAAGTAGGAAGGTTTTACGGGGTGATGTCGGAGAACTGGAGCAGTATGCTCCTGCCTGGTTGGCTGTTCCGGCCGGGTTACCTGCAAGTAAATAACAAGCATATATCGTGCATAATATAAATATGATGCAAGTTCCCATTGGACTATGAATGATGTCTTCGGACAATTAAGATGATGTCCTTAGACCATGATATCCTGGGCCATGAATCGCTTGGTGCGGGATTCGCAGTCTATGAAATGATGTTCTCGGGCCATGAGGATGGTGCCTCCGAACCATGGTGCTTTTGAATAATGATGTGCATGTTGAATAAAAGAGATCCGTAGGCCATGAAATGATGCTCTCGGGCCATGAAAATGGTGCCACTGAACGATGACGCATTTGGACAAGTTGGCGATATTTCAGCCCATAAAGAATGTAGTAGTATGATGTTGACAAGACAGAACTTAGTCTTGCGATTTGCGAAAAGAAAGAGGGGTAGATCTTAGCCCGAAAGAACGCGTAAATAAATAACGTAACGAAGGGGGACTGCTTTTGAAAAGGTAGAAAGGACCTTTGCGTAATGAAATAAAATGCGGAGAGAGGTAGCGTGGAACCTCGGAATGCAGAATGACAACCTTATGCAATGCAGGAAATAAATGCTGGGGAGGTAGTGCTTAACCTCGGAAGGCAAAATGGTAACCTTATGCAAAGATGCGAATGTAGGGGAGGTAGAGCTTAACCTCAGAAGGCAGAATGGTAGCCTTATGCAATGCGATAAAATGCAGGGAGACAATTCTTAGTCTCGAAGGAAGCATGGTAGCCTTATGCAAAGATGCGAATGTAGGGGAGGTAGAGCTTAACCTCAGAAGGCAGAATGGTAGCCTTATGCAATGCGAGAAAATGCAGGGAGACAGTGCTTAGTCTTGGAAGGCAGAATGGTAGCCTTATGCAATGCGATAAAATGCAGGGAGACAATTCTTAGTCTCGAAGGAAGCATGGTAGCCTTATGCAAAGATGCGAATACAGGGGAGGTAGAGATTAACCTCGGAAGGCAGAATGGTAGCCTTATGCAATGCGAGAAAATGCAGGGAGACAGTGCTTAGTCTCGGAAGGAAGAATAGCAGCCTTATGCAATGCAGAAAATAAAATGACAGTAAGAGTTCTTAGCTGATGATAAAGTGCGGCGATATGATTGTTGTGAATGAAGTGTTTGTTTGCGATAATAGTAAGCGTCGGCATGTGCGATGAGTTCGAGAGCGTATCCTTGAGAAGTATGCGTCTTGCGGGGATAATAGGATGTTTTGGGCTTTCGCCGTATTTGTGCCTGCATCCAAAGAAAAAATTTGAGTTCTGTAAAGGGGAGGGTTAGTTCGTATCCCCGCTGGCTCAGCTCGGCCTATTACTTAATTATAATAACTTTGTTTGTACCACAGGGGTAGCGCTACTAAAACAAGCTGTTTTTGAGAAATAAATATGCATGGTTTTATAAAAAGATGATATAACATATAATTGAAAAATAATTTTCTTTGGATAAACCGACGACCACGATGCGGTTCAAGACATTGCAACCTCTCTTGCTACGGAAATTTGAGGGTCCTCCGAAAAATTATGCCTCAGTTTGATAGGTGAATGCGTCTGGCTGCTTCTTGTGCAGCGACCGGCTGAACTTGCTTCGGAACTTTGAGGTCCCTCCTCAAAATTCTGCCCCTGTTTCCATTCAGGGGGGGGGGGAAATGAAATTTTTATTAAAATGTGACCGAATCCATAGGGCTGCCCCTGTTTCCATTCGGGGATCGGCCGACCCGTACCATGAGTGCATGCTTATAATGTAATCATATCAAGAAGAGCTACGCACTGCCGGGGATCGACCGGCCCGTACCGTAAGTGCGTCTATCAATTTAATCACACCGTATCATAATGTAACTTCGTCCATGCACTGCCAGGGATCGATCGGCCCTTACTATAAGTGCATTCTCAAATAAATCCATGTGCACTGTCGGGGATCGACCGGCCCGTACTGTAAGTGCACTATAAATCCGTCGTGGCGCACGACCCCCTCCTGTAAGAGTGAATGAAACCATATGGTGCTCGCATAATGTAAATTACGAGGCGGCTATCATGCACACACAAATGTAAAGTTCAATTCATCACAATCCTTCCCAATTATTAAGTAAATGAAAGCTCTGGGAGACAGTAGTATATCAAGCATGAATTTAAGCATATACTTCAATTTAAGGCAGAATACATGGCATGTTGTGGTCCTACACTACCCGGACATAA